>JAGFNQ010009014.1:0-83885 GCA_024364735.1 Boesenbergia rotunda | reverse complement strand
AAGTTTTCTCCATGCTCAATGTTGATTGGTTGGTATAAAACGAACTTTACCAACCTTTCTTTCATTAGCTTCAAGTATCTGCATGAAGAAACACAAATGCAGAAGAGCTTTTATAGAGGCAGAAACTTCATAGAGGTGATTGAAGTTTACATCATAATAAGTTATTGAATAATTGCTCTATTATGTAGTAGCCGAGCTTCATCAAAGTTCCATACATCTTCACAAACCAACATAAGAACACCATCCTAGAGCACCACATGAAAAACAAACATGTAACTTATCAAACGATCAAATTAAAGGTGTGGTGCATTGTTACATGTGATGTGATCTCCTCCATAACAATATCAATGGTCAGACAAGAGGTTGCAGCATTATGGTGTAACTTTAGCGATATATCTAAATAGAAATTCATGAACAATTTTTTACCTCTTTGAAAATTTATGAAAAGAACATGTAGGGCGGAAACAAATTGGACAACCAAAGATGCTTTTGTTGAAGTAATTAAGGAAGTATCAAGGAGTACCTCAAGTTCAAACGGTTGAAATCTCTCCTCATCATGGTCATCAGTTGTTATTCCAATGACTTCAGTATCCTCTTCTTTATTTGCCTTCTCAAGTACTACTATGATCTTCCCGCCTTCTTCAGGAATATATCCAAAGGATTCACAAACAAAACCTGATACTGTCTCATACTGATGCCCCTGAAAGATCAAAGACGAGAAGTCTTCCCTAAGAAATTGGACGTCCCTAAAACAAATTTAGCAGAACCAATTATACCAACAAGTCTAATATTCATATTCACACAAGACACAAACTTGTCCTATCTTTGAGGTAATATTTAGGAATCAATGTGCTCTCTCCTAGAATTTCTTCAACAATGATTTTCTGTTAATTAGCTGGTTACTGTCTCATTCTTACACACTAAAATAAAATTTAAAATATTATGTATTAAATATTAGTTTGATAATATGCATTTTAAGGAAAAATTATTAAAAGATTTACATCAAATTCTTGTCTCTCAGACTCACAAGTTTATAGGGAAGTAAAAGGATCAAATATATTGTAACCATTGGATCAGATGACCACTTCAGGACATTAAATAAATTATTGTACTTGAACCACACGTATATATAGAGATAATTGCATATTATGGATTATGGTTGGTTGACCCATAGTCACGCTTCAGGTATGAGATTATTATGATTTATAATCATAAAATAAAGATCATCAGATTTTAATTAGAAGAAATTCTTCACATCCGATGCAAAACTGAAAATAACATGATACTATAAGATATGATCACCACATGTAGTTATTATGAACTTAAATAATTAAAATGAAACTTAAGTATATAGCAATGCAAATAAATCTTTGCAACTCCCTTTGGTTTACTCGAGCAATTTTCAATTCATACATCTTTGCAATGCCCATGTACCTCATTGTAAATATGTTGGTCATCTAAATTTCTCACTTAAGAAAAGTCAGACATGGGCCCAGCAGTATCCTCCTCTGAGGAAGAGCACATAAATCGATATCTGTTGAAGCATAGAATATACTTCTGCAGTAATAGAAGATGCAAACCTCTGGTATTTTAATATTTAGTTCTTCTGAGAGTTGGTCAATACTTGTGTTGGCATCAACATCGAATGTCCCATCATCTCGCATCACAATGTACTCTGTTTTCTGTTGGATTTCCTCCTGTGTTAGACACAAGAAGTAGCTTTAGGAAAATTACATCAATAACATAGATTATTAGGTATCACGAAAACACAAACTATATGATGCAGAACATCTCCAAAATCATTTTCAACAAAATAGAAGAGCCCATGACAATGCAATTCTGACCACCTGGAGGTTCAATCATTGTAATGCTAGTAACCTCCCAGAACCCATGACTACAATGAAGTGGGCAACAAGGTAAATAAAAAGTCAGCACACGCAAATCAGTCCAGTTTTATGTAGGTCATGCTATGAATATTATAAATGATGAACTAGGTAAGAGGTGAACCTGGGACGATCGACTCCGTCCCATGGAAGTTTCCCACCAGCCGCTAGGATAAATCGGAAAGTGCTCGCGGTGGGCGGTCTAGAAAACCAGCATCCCAGGATTCGCTCTCCATTTGGAGGAATTTTTTTTACAAAATGCACCATAGCTGAGATCGAACCGTAGATATCTGGGATGACGACTAGTCGTCCTGCCGTTGCACCATAATCCCCGGGACAAAAATGAAAAATATTAAATTGGCCCATGCATGCTATGAATATTATGCATGCATGCAAAGAGGCACGTGCCATGCAATTAATTGTACCAATAAGAATGGATTAGTATGTGGCATGAGAGAATGACGGGCATGTAACTGGGATCACATATACATAGGCGATAACAATCTGATACATGCACGAGAAGAAACACAGACAAGAAAATAAACATAAGATGATTTATTTGTTGGATGTATACATATATAAACTCTCATTAACCCTACATTCAAATTTAATTTTCAAGTTCAATGAGAAACAGTTTTAACAGCAAAGAACAAAAAGTTAACTGGAACAAACGGATAGCTCTGCAAATGTCAGCTATGACAATGCACCTTTGAGTCGTTCTCATCAAATATTTCACCAACAATCTCTTCAACAACATCTTCTAGGGTTACAATCTGTGCAATTTGATTATACATAAATGAGCAATAATGTTAAAGAGAGATTAAAAATTAAAATAAAGTACGCATATCTGTATATCAAGTTGCTTTTGTTTATGAATTCAGCTATTTAGCAACAACTAAAAGATCATGTTATTTGAAAACTATCGATTGCTCAAGGACAATAAATAGAAGAGTTTTAACAGAACGTACACCAACTGTTCCACCATATTCATTAAGCACAACAGCCATATGAACATGCCTTATGTGAAACTCTCTCAACATATTCCAGACAGACATTGAATCTGCAATTGGGAAAAAGAATGAAGTATATAAGAATACACTAGCAATGTATCATATCTCTAACTTTGTAACAACAACAACAATAACAATCAAACCTTATCCCACTAAGTGGGGTTGACTATATGGATTCTTCTACGTCAATGGGCTTTGTCCCTTATTATATCATCTATATTTAAATAAATTTTATTTTGTTTTATTATTGCTAACCAAGTCTTTTTTGACTTTCCTCTTCCTCGTTTGATGTACGTATTTGCCATAGTTTCACATCGCCTAACTGGGGCATTTATTGGTCGCTTAAGTACATGTCTGTATCCATCTTAAAGTGTCTCTCGAAGTTTTTCCTCAACAGATGCAACTCCAACTCTCTCTAATACTCTTATTCCTTATTCTATCTATCCTCGTATGTCCACACATCCATCTTATCATCCTCATCTCTGTAACTTTCATCTTTTGCTCATGTGCCCGAGTCATAGCCCAACATTCAACATCATATAACATAGTAAGTCTAACTGCTGTTTTGTAGAACTTTCCTTTAAGTTTTAGAGGTACTTTACGATCATATAAAACGCTCGATGTTAACTTCCATTTCAATCATCCTGCTTGTATTCTATGTGAGACATCTCTCTCAATCCCTCCATTATTTTGCAGAAATGATCCTAAATACTTAAAACTCTCAGTTCCAAATAACTCATCATCTCTTATCTTAACAATTGTCTAATTACATCTAATATTGCTAAACTTAAATTCCATATATTCTATCTTTACTCTACTAAGTTTAAAATCTTTCACTTCTAGTGTTTCCAATCAAGATTTTAGTTTATTATTTACTCCATCACGTGTCTTATCTATCAAAATAATATGATCTACAAACAACATGCACCATGGTCTGTATCTTGAATGTGCCCAGTGAATTAGTTCATGATTAGTGTAAAAAAATTGAGACTTAGAGATGATCCTTGATGTAACTCTATCCTTATTGGGAATGTTTCGGTTAATTCGCCTGAAATCTTCACTCTAGTTGTTACATCTTCATACAGATCCTTAATTAGTTCAATATATGCTACACTAACACTTCTCTTTTCTAGAATACTCCATATAATTTCTCTTGAGACCCTATCACAAGTTTTTTCTAAGTCAATGAATACTATATGTAGATCTTGCTTTTGCTCTTGATACTTTTCAATTAGTTGTCTGAAAAGATATATAACTTCTATTGTTGATTTTTCAGGCATGAACCCAAATTGATTTTCGATCACCGTGATCTCTTAATTTTTTTTTTCTATTACTTTTTCCCAAATTTTCATGGCATGTCTTATTAATTTAATACCCTTATAGTTTGTATAATTTTATATCTTCATTGTTCTTATATAAAGGAAACCCTCAATTGATTAGACATTTTTTTTATTTTCAATATCATATTAAATAATTTTGTAAGTCATTCAATACCTTATTTCCCTAAGCACTTTCATACCCCTATTGGGATATCATCTAGTCTCACAGTTTTTTTATTTTGCATTCCTTTCAAAACTTATTCTACTTCTAAAGTTTGAATTATACGATAAAAATTTAAATTTCTATACTAATTTGACCTATTTAAATTGCCTAAGTTAAGTTGGTCACCTAAACTTTCATTAAAAAGTTGACAAAAATATATTTTCCACTGCTCTTTTATTTCTTCATCATTTACTAGTACCCTATTATATTTATCTTTAATGCATCTTATTTTGCTAAGATCTGTTGTTTTCTTCTCCCTCACTTTAACTATTTTGTAAATGCCCCTTTCTCCTTTTGTATCCAAGTTTCGATTCGATAAAATCGTTAAAAAATTTCATTTTTTATTTCATTCACTGCTTTCTTAGCCTCTTTCTTGGCCATTGTATATTTTTTTAAAGTTTTTCTCATTCTCACAAATATATAATTCTTTATAGGCTCTTTGTTTTCCTTCATTTTCTTCTATACTTTTTCATTCCACTACCAAGATTCCTTACTTGGTGGAAGTGTTGTAAAAGATGGTAGGCGGTGGCGGGGCGGTCGCCTACCGCCAAAGCCGCCTAGGCGATGCCTAGGTGGCTGTTTTTACTTTTTTTATATAATATTATAAATAATCATTATTTTTTACAATATTTACATTTAATAAAATATATTAATCAAAATTTAAAAAATATATAAATATTTAAAAATTAAAAATGTATTATATATTAAATTAATGGAATAATGTATTAGGCTTTAATTAAGTCTATTTAAATTATCTTAATTATAGCTAGAAGTTGATTAAAATTATTAACCTAAAGTAATTGAATTAAACCCTAACTTATAGCTTACCCACATATCCTCTTTCTGCTAAGCAACGAGTTCAACGCATCACCAGGACCGCACGACGAGTTTGGATGCGTCGTAGGTCCGGACCCGTCGCTCCTAACTCATCGCGCGGTCTGGGCTTGTTGCCAGCACGAGTGATGCCTTCGGGCCCCACAGTGGTGGAATAAGGTGAGTTATTGCCTGAGGTGTGCGGTTGATGCTCGCCTCCCGTCTAGGCAGCCACCTTGATCACCATTTATAATACTGCTTGGTGGTGCATGCCCCTTTAACTCACCAAGTACATTTTTGGCTAATATTTTCAACTTTGATACAATCTTTTTCCATGTCGTATTAGAGTCACCGTATATTTCACCTAATGCTTGTACTCGTACCTTCTCCTTAAACATGTTTTACGTTCCATCCTTTAACTTCCTCCATTTACTTATAGGAATCGAGTATATTTTCCTTCTATTTTTTTGGAAAAAATATTTTCCTTCTATTGATATTATGATTAAGGCATATATCCAACACTACTAACTTATATTGGGTAGTTAAGCTTTCTCCAGGGATGACCTTAACCTTACAATCTTTACAAATCTTTCTATCCTTTTTTCTAATTATAAATAAGTTAATTTGGGATTTATTATTCTCACTTTTGAATATGACCAAGTGCTCTTTTTTCTTAAAAAACATTTTAGCTAGTATAAGGTCATATGCTATCGCAAACTCTAATATAGTCTTCCCTTCTTCGTTGCTTATTCCAAACCCATAACCCCCATGTATCCTCTCATATTTTTTCATTTTTACTCCGACGTGTCCATTTAGACAAACACTGATTAATAGTGTAATGGTGTTTTAATAATGTATCATAGCTCCATCTATACAAACACCGATTAACTACTGAAACAAAAAGTAGAAAGACCAAAAAGGAAAATTCTACGCCACAAATTGAATGAAACAATAAATGCCATCCAAAACAACAAAAAAAACAAGTTTGGGAAATAAGAGAAGTCAAGGTTAACATATAGATTTGGCTCACATCCTAAATTACTAATTAAATTTCATAGCTTTGTAGTACCTGGTACAAAATACGCCGGCATGCGTGCAATATCGTTCACTGTGATTTCTTTTAGCTTCTCAATCTTGAATAATAGAAGGAAACTAATTGATTAACAAACTATCAACATGAATCTGATGATGCATCTAAAATAAATATCGAAAGGATTACGTAGAACCCACCTTTTTGACATGTTCAAGCATGTCCATGGCATATGCAATCCCTAAAATATTATCAATACACTCCTCAAAGACTGGTACTCTGAAATTCATTTTATGCGAGAATAACTTATATATCGAACAAAAATTGAAACATTGAAGCAAACTGAAGTAACCTTGAATATTGATGAGTCTCCCACAAATTTTGAAAATCAACGAGTGTTGCACTACCATAAATTGCAACTACATCTACAAGAGGTGTCATTACTTCTCGAACATGTGTGTCTTTCATCTCTAGTACATTTTTGATCATATCCTGTTGAGAGCACATAGAGGAAGAAATAATTCATTTTGAACAGAAACAGCTTTTTCATTATATGACTATATATATAAGATATAATAAAAAGTATATATAAGTGATGAAAAATAAATTACTAACTTAGCTTTTAATAAAGCATAATAGTGGAAAACAGCAAGCATTCAACACATAAGAACTTTACAAATAAATTAATAAAATAATTCACTGATACAACTGTTAGAAATCTCAAAGCTGTTAAGAGTTGTTTGAAATCACGAAGCTGTTAGAGCAATCTGCAACACCTTTTCCCTCATATCTTACTCATGGAATCATTTTCCTTACACAAGAGGATAAGTTACTCGATGTGTTTGCATGTACACTCACAAGATGCTTAAACAATTTAGTTAATGCATAAAAGGATTAAACGCTTGTTAAAGAAAATTGTTAGATAAATAATTTTGGTAATGTTCATGTTCTGCATGATAAAATGCTAATTTACCAGGAGGCATTAATGTTAAACAAAATGATAGCCATGCCAGAAGGAATATCCTTGTTGAATGATAAAGTGCTAACTAAAAATAGGCATTAATGTTAAACAATAGGTTGCCCATGCCAAAAGGGAATATCCTTGTCAAATCACATAAGAAAACCCCAGTCGTGTAATAAAATTACTATGAAGGCTATTTAAGAGATTTGAGTAAAACAAAAGGAGATCAACTTTATCTAAACAAAAAACAATCTTGCTTTCACCTGTTCTTCCTGGGAACTCAGCTCAGCCCCACGTAACATTAATTTTAAACAAAGTGATGATGGCAGCTGTAGTCGAGGAGGAGGAGGAGGAGGAGGAATTGATGGTGAACTTTTTACACAACTTGTAACCGGAGGTAATGGCAATAGTGGTGAGGATGATGATGTTGAAACTTGTACATAATTTGTAGGAGGGGGTGGTGGACTAGAAGCTTCTCTAAATGCTTCTGATTGTTTTGGACTTTGGACTACTGGAGGAGGCAAAGATGAAGATAACTCACAAAATCCAGGAAGAGGAGGAGGTGGTGGTGATAGTTGAGATTCTTTCAAATTACTTATAGGAGGAGGTGGAGTTAGGTCTTTTTCAACTACTCCAATATATTGCACTGAATGTGAAGCTTCATCTATCTTGCTACGCAAAAGTAGTAGAGATGTTCTCCCAACAGTTTTAGAAGGTGACGACAGAAGTGGAGGCGGCAGAGGTGGTGGAGAACTTAATGGAGGTGATGTTAAACACACAATATGTGTTCTTGGGGAAGAGGATGGTTGCACTATCTGTGGCATTAGAGGTAAATGTGATGATGCATTGCCAACTTCAACACAAGAGGATGGTAATGTGTCTGCAATATGCTTGTTAGTATATTTTATCCATGGAGGTGGAGGTGGAGGTGGAGGTGGAGGTGAAATTTTAACTCCTATATTTGTTGGAGGAGAAAGTAGACATGGGTCTCCTGGATGTGATGAGGAATTGACAAGTTCAATATATTCTTTATCAAATGTATCCTTCTCTACAGGTAAATTTGAAGGTAGAGAACGATAAACACTCTCTCCCAGAGGAGATGGAGAGGCCTTGGGAATGTTACTTAACCCTCTTCCACCTACTGATGATGTATAAGAAGGTTTAGTAACTTTAGAATCAGAAGGATGAGATGGTACTGACAAAGATGCATTAGAAATTGGAGCTCCAGCAGAATGAATAGAAGAGGGCCGGACATGTGAAGGAATATGAGATTGAAAGGGATGTGGTTGGGATGAGAAGGATGGGCCTACTGAAGGTAGATTTAAATTCAAAGGTAATGAATTTAAAGCTGAAGATTGCAATAGTGGATCCATTTTCATAGACCAAAGTTGATCAGACAATTGTGAAGATAAAGCTGCAATCAGAGCAATAGAATTACATAGCATCTGAGGATCCGGAACTGGGGTTGGAGAAGCTTCCAATGTTTCAGTAATTTGTGGAGATGTAGAGAATACAGATGATGATGTTCGAGAGTTTGTAAACTGCAGTGTTGGGGAAGGAACTATCTCCTCACTTGTTGAAGATATATGAGATTTGGCACGAGATAAGGATGGTGATAGCGGTGGAGGTGGTGGTCGTCGTGGCAGCGGAGGAGTAGGTGGGGATGAGAGAGGCATATCAAGATCCCTTTGCCCATCGTGCCGTTCAGGACTACTAAAGATCTCTTTTGCCTCAAAAAACTCTTCTGCTGAGCCAACTTCCATCTCATCCTCAACTATAAGTCCCATTTCGGTGGAACTATCGGAACCAACTTCAAACTCTGAAAAGAATACCTGATTCAGGGATGAATTGCTTTCAGCCCCAAAATACTAAGCAAAGGCAAAAGAATGCCCATCACACTAGTCATAAAACAAAGATGGTCGATCGTACCTCTGCATTGAAGTCCTTTGGAAAGCGGTCCTTAGCATCCCAAGCAGTGTCAATATCCTCAAGAGTTAGCATCAAAATATAAGATTGAACGAAGGTCATGTTGAACATCACCCTGAACATTATCACCTCTTCTTCCAGATACTCATCCACGTTGATGCATTCGAGGACCAAATCCCCTTGAACACAACAGTGGGCATTTAACTTTATCCGTGCATTTTCAGCCTGCGATTACTTTTTTTTTAAGAAAAAAAAGGGTAATGATAAGAACAATGGCATTATTTCTCCAAGCATTTTGACCTGTCTATAATGGCGAACATGCTTCCTTGTCTTGGCCGTGGAGAAAAGAAGCTTGGAACTTCTGTCGGCAGGGAAGAGAGGATCCTGACCATAGACACGGACGATAGGCCTGCAACCTCCTCGTCCATCAAAATTGGGCACGACTCTCAGAATCAAGCAATCCAAAGTGAAGGGAGTATCCTGAGGAGGCCATGAATCGCTACCAATCTTGGAAATGTATTGCAGATATCTGATATGGGAAGGCTGAGGATTCAACGGAGACAACAGCTGAAGCAATTCCTTGGGCGCCTGCTTGTACACCATTTCCAGCGTCCTCTGTTCGCCACTGTACTGCCGCCGGTAAAGCAGGAGGCTGGCGAGCATGAAGGCGAGAATCGGCCATCCGCCTCGTTCGCAATGCATCATCAGCACATTTTGCTGCCGTTCGAAGGGCAGCCAACTCTCGCACAACCGCAGGAAGTGATGGATGATCTCCAGGGGAAGAACCGGGCAGCCTTCGTAATGGCGAGGGTAGCTCCGGGTGGTGATATCGTAGTGGGACAAGATGTGGGAAATGTTGCTCTCCATCTCGCCCTCGAAATTGATGACCAGGAAGGAAGCGTCGGGGAAATTCTCGCGGAGTTGGAAAACGATCTCCTCTACATACTTGTGGTAATCGTCTTCTTCCATCGTTTCCAAAGAAAAACAACAATCGAACACTGAAACCCACCCCCAAATCGATCGTAGGTAACAGACGAAGAAGAAGAGCATTCGATCAAGAATGAGGAAGATGGATTACCGTAGACCCTATCGGTGATCTCCAGAAGTCGATCGAGCGGTTTCCTGTAGAAGAGCCTCCTAAAGAACGCCATCCGCCGGTGCCGCCACCGGCGGCCGTGGTTCCTACCCTCCGATCCAAATCCCTGAAGCTACGAATGTTCCAACGCAGCCTAGGGGTACCGGGAAGCGGGATCTGCTCGTCTAGCGTGAGACGCGACGGGGAGATCGAAGGCTAATCTCCGGAGCAGCGAGCGCGTCGCGGGGAATAGAGATGGAAAAAACAGAACCGCTTTTTACCCAATTAACCATAACCACGTCGGTAAGTTTCTGAAATTACCAATAAGTTTGAAAATGATGTACCTACGTTCGATTTTATTTCCAGTCCAATAATCAATCCATTAATAATAAAATAAAATCAGTCGTCGAATAATTTTTAACACCAATTAAATTAATTTTTTTAATCAAAATTTAAATAAATCAATCTATTGACAATAAAAATCAATCAAATCAATTTATTTTAATATCAAAGTCAATTTTAACAAAATTGATTAATAAATCAAATGATCTTAATTAACATAAAAATAGTTCCTATATATTCATATAGTTCTTTTGAATATATATATATATATATATATATATATATATATATATATATATATATATATATATATATATATATATATAAACAGTTCTGCTCTCCTACGGACCGCGTGCGCAACCGGGGCGCCAGATCGATCAGGGCCTTCCTGATCGGTCACCAGATCGATCAGGGAAGGCCCTGATCGGTCTGGGTGTCTGGTCCGCATGGGAAGTCCGCACATCACGGTCCGTAGGAGAGCAAAATCGTATATATATATATATATCCTTTCAAATATTAATTTGATCAAATATATTAAAAATAATGATTTTTTAAATATAAATATATATGAAAAATCTAATTCATATTAAAAAAATTACTGTTCTCAATATATTAGATCAAATTGATATTAGAGAGTATGAATGTGATTAGGAAAATTAGACGAACACATATAAATTAGTTTTATATAAATCGAAAATGTTTGATCCATCAACAAATTTTGTCCAAAATCGACAAACAGATTAAACGTCCTTAAATTGATATGAAACTAGTTCTTATGTGTTCGTCTAATTTTCCTGATTACATTCAGGCTATCAAATGCCAATTTCACTGAATATATTGAGTGCGGTGATTTTTTGAATACGATTATGTTCGAAAAATCTAATTTGTGTTCAAAAAATCATTGTACTCAATATATTACGGCTTGACATAAAACTAGTTGTTATATGTTCGTTTAATTCTCCTGATTGCATTCATGTCCTATGTTCAAAAAATCATTGCTTATAACACTACAAAAATAACCACGATTCTCGATGGGACTGATAACTATCATTTTATTGATAAATTTAGGCTCTAAAATCCATATTTTGATCCACTATTATATGCTTAAGTTTGCATTTACTTAAGGTTTCATGAATTCTTTTTTATTTTGGCTTTGGATATAATTCTTTCCATATTTGAGATATTTTGGTATTAATTTCTAATCTAATTTTGTAGGCTTCAAATGACCATGGACCTAGATCAGATTGGACCAAACTTGAGCCAGAATTGGATCCGGATCAAGACGATCAAGCCTTGGATTAATATGGGTCATCCGATCAAGAAAACGGCTAGATCTGAGCCATCCATCAACTTCTGATCAATCCAAGCTCAACATAGACCTAATCAAGTCCATGGATCAAGATCTGAAAGTTTCATCCAAATCAGAAGCAATCTGACCGTTGGATCAAGTTCAAGAGAATCTAGACCATCCATTCAAAAGAGAGGAAGATCTGAGTCATCTGTCACAGATCTGATTGATCCAAGCTAAAGAGGAGTAGATCAGAACCACATATCAAGATCTGGGAAGTTTGGTTCAGATCTGAGAAGATCCGACCATTGGATGAGATCGGAACAATCACAGTCGTCCATATTTTCAAATGGGAATTTAAATTAGACTTCTTCTCCGCCAAGTGGTCGTCGCGGATCGCAGAGCAGAGTAGCGTAGAGTTCATTGAGTTTTTCGTTTCTTCATCAATTTTCTCCTAGTTTTCTTCTCAGATTGCGTGCGCGACCACACCAAATTCGTTCTTCTCAAGGTTTTAGATCAATGAGGTATGTTTTCTGTTCAGATTGCTAATCCAAATCTCTGAGTTGGCAGAGCTACGGTGAGGGTTTTGCCAGAGTTACTATGCCTGCAGTCGATCCTTGTTGATCGCTGGATCTCGTCGTCCAGAGTTGTCGAAGCTTGAGAGGGGTTCTCGAAGGCATGTTGAAGGTTTTGGAGCTGGAATGCTATCCAGCCGATTGAGAAGGCAGAGATCGGGGACGGACTGTCAGCTACTGATCGTTCACTACGATCAGACAGAGATGCATCTGATCGGTCCCGCGACCGATCAGAAGAGGACCTGATCGGTCGGTTGACCGATCAGGAAGAGCAGAACAGCCAGATTCACAGCAACTGAGCAAGGAAGCTTTGAGCTAGGGGGTTCATCCTTTGTGTGACGGCAAAGGGAAGTTTTGATTAGAAACTGATTTGATGTTTAAGTTAGGGTAATTTTGGTTGCAATCATTTACTTTCTTCACATTGCTTAGTTTGTTCTAACTTCATTTCAAGTCAATGTTATTCAACAATGTTTTGATTTAGCTTTCATTATCTTGCAATTCGTTTCCTGCAATTATTTCTTGCAATTAGTTCTTAAGTTTCAATTCAAGAGTTTGAATTTAATTGCTCAATTGTCAATTAGGTTAAGTTTAGTTCTTGCAATTTCTTGATTCATTACCTTGATAAGTTAAGCCCATTTCGTTCCGCAATTGCTATTTCATATTGTCATTTCCTTATCGCCAAAACCCCCATTTTATCTAGAAAACCCAAATCATCAAACGACAAATAACTCTCAAGCTTGAATTAAACATTCATTCAACTAGTCATTGGAAAAATACGACCTGAGGCCCCTATTCTACATTTTAACTTTGTTAGCCAAGGATTTTCAGTTTATAAATATCTAAATTTAAGGCTCATTCGTGACACCTGTTTTGTAGTCCATCAGGGACTCCCGTTGGAATTTTTTTCCGTCGGGATCTACCGACGAAAATTTAATTTCGTCGGTTAATACCGATGAAAATAATATTCCGTCAGGAAACTCGAGACCTGCACATGTGGCAAAACTATTTCCCGACAGAAACTCAATTCCGTTGGTAATATTCCCAACGGAAATAAAATTCCATCACAAAACTTGGGACCCGCACATGTGGCAAAAATATTTTCTGATAGAATTAAGTTTTTATCAAGAATATTCCCGACGAAAATTTAATTATGTCGGGAAATCGCCATGAAAATTAGGGTTTTTCTCGCCCACACGTTCACTCTTCTTCCTCCGAGCTCCGATCTCCGACGCCTCCTCTTTGAGCTCTCATTCTCCTGTGAAGGTATGACTCTCTTCCCTTCTTTCTTACTCTCCAGCCAAGCCACTAGCAGTGGAAGATCTGATCGGACACATCTTGTGTCGGCTGGTTAGATCTGTCTGCTGCCAGATCTGGCAGGCGACTAGATTTGGCCAGCCGAGCTCTACCAAGCATCGATCGACCATTGGCAGGTGTCTAGTGCTAGACACAACTAGCCAGTTCTAGCCGCGACTGGCCAGTTCTGACTGCAACTGCGACTGATCATTGGCCACGACCGTGGTCAGCTGTTCTAGCCGTGGCTGCAGCCAACCATTGTCGAGCTACCAAATATGGCCGATAGGCCAGTGCCGGGTGGCCAATTCTAGCCGTCGGCCGAGTTCTGGCCACTGCCGACCAATTCTTACCATGACTGGCATTTATATATTAATTTTTTTAGTCAAAATGCTGTGTTGATTTTGTTTTTGATTATTAGTGAATAATTTTAAGTATAATTTTTTGATTGGTAGGGTACTGGATTTGCTACTCTTTTCTGTCTTGACTATTGATCTCCATGTATACTTTTTTATGTTGTAGGATCCTATAGTTACTGCATTAGTAGACTTTGTTTAATGTTTACATTAGCTATAATTATTTAGTTATTTTAGTGTGTTATTTTGGTGCTTATTATAGGAATATAAAAAATGCTTATTATAGGAACTACCTTTGAAAGTTAATTATTTTGTTAGTATATTTTAGTGTCATTGGAACTTTAAAGATAGTAGTAGTGTTTGATTTTTATCTGATCTAAAATATATGTTTCTTGTAATTTATGTTAATTTTATTCACCACCAAGATGCTTGTTGATGCTAATGAAACATAGAAAATGTGAATCAATTTAGCTCATGATGTTCTCACTAATTTAGCTCATGATGTTTTCATTAGACTTAACAATATATATTATTTAATTAACTTTTACTACTGAATTCATTCAATTTATAAAAGTTTAATAATATTCTAAATTTTATTTTTATTAGGCAACAATGTATATGAACAAAGTTTGAATATACAATCGATTAGATAATAGATTTATTAGAGATGATTTTGTTACAAAACTTGAACAATTTATGAAATTTTCTAAGAGTCATCCAAAATGTATGAATGATGTTGAGTTAAAGTACCCGTGTAATTATAGAAAATATAGGAATATAGCCTACCATGATGATGATACCGTGAGAGCATATATATATGTAGAAATGGTTTTGTGTCAAACTACTATAACTTGCACTGTCACGGAAAACCTTATGTATATGAACCAATTGGGCTTCTGTTGGTTCATTATCTGACACATTTATTGCGCCACCTGAATCATCAAATAATAATATTGCAATGCAATTAATGGTTCATGATACGATGAATGCAGCTGATTATTCCAATGTAGATGAAACACATACATCTGAATATCAGCAATTATATGAAATATTAAAGTCTAGTGAAAGAGAAGTGTAGAAATGCATTTTTTCTGGTCATTCCCAATTATCAGCTACTGCAAGGTTGTTAGATATGAAAGCAGAACATCATTTTTCAGAAATATATTATGATGAAATATCAATTAATGTCAGAATTACTCCTTGCTGATAACATAATGACTGATAGCTTCTACAATACAAAGAAATTGGTTAGAAGTTTAGGTTTGCCTGTAAAGAAGATTGATTGTTGTATAAACAACTGCATAATCTATTGGAATGAAGATAACGAACTAAGTGAATGCAAAATCTATAGTTATCCTCATTATAAGCATCATACTCATATATCAGGGAAGAAGAAGAAAAATATTGCATGAAAAGTCATGTATTACTTTCCGTTAAATGCTAAACTTTAATGCTTATATATATCTATCGCTATAGTATGCCACATAATATGGCATCATGAGCATGAGCTCACGAAGGAGGCATAATGTGTCATCCCTGTGGTTCCCCTACATGGAAACATCTTGATATGGAAAAATATAGGTACGCATATTTCCCGACAAACTTGTTACACTAAGACCTGCAGAAACACGTATGGATTTAGGGAAGGGATCCCTCGAATATTGGGTATCCGTTGTTAAACCATGTCAAATACTTTATGAAATGGGCGAAGTATCTAAAACTGTAGCTAGAGCAGCTATTTCACTAGTTGCGTCCAAAATGCCTATACGAACTAAATTTGTCAGGATGGAGATGTAGAACGAAATGGTATATTGAGGATGAAAAAACAACTGTAAGTTTATTTATTTCTGGACAAAAAGTATTTCTTTTTTTCTTTTTGGCTCTCTCTTCAACCCTATGTCTCTTATCCTTAAGGGGTCTTCCCCCACTAGCAGGGGGTTTTCGAAAAACTCCATCTATTCTAGTGTGGATGGTAGGCATGCCTATATTTCTTAGTTTCAATAGGACTCGTTATGAGCGTTGTTTGTATCTACTATTATCTAAAAGTAATCAAATTATTAATGACTAGACGAAATCATGAAATAACACCTTACGTGCGAAATTATAAAAGATCTCCTTTAAGATCAAACAATTCCATCGAATTGAGTATGACTGTATGTGTGATAGCATCTACTATACCAGGAATATCAATGAACCCAATTCTTTCAATTTCTTAGGATACCCATATCCTTCATTTGCAATGAAACCTTGTCATGTCAAATTGGGACTTTCTGCAGATGGATTTCAACCATTTGATCAATTAGGACAGTAATATTCATCTTGACCAGTAATATTGATACTGCATAATTTACCGTCATAGATGTGTATGAAAGATGAATTTATGTTCCTTACTGTGCTGATTCCTAGTCCAACCAATCTCAAAGATAAGATAGATATTTTCCTTCAACTTCTGATTATTGAGTTGAATGAATTATGGAATATAAGGTTGGTAACTTATGATGTTGCAAGTAAAATAAATTTTCAATTACATGCTATATTATTATGAACGATCAGTGATTTTCCAATATACTCAATATTGTCTAGATAGAGCATAGCTGGTAAATTAGCATGCCCACACTGCATGATAGATTCTGATGTATTTTCATTACTTTGTAGTGGGAAGGTATCTTAGTTTGATAATTATCAAAAATTTCTACTAGTTGACCACCCTTTCAGGCGAAACAAAAAAACAATCCTAAAGAATGTTGTAGTTCGAAAACTTTCTCCAGACCATGCTTTAGATGAAGAAATCATTGAACAAATAGACAGTTATAAATTCCTACCAGTATCTCAACTTGGTTTCAATGAGATTAATAAATATATTGTTAGGATGTGCAAGTATGGATGGAAGAAGAGGAGTATTTTTTGAGAGTTGTCATGTTGGAAGTATCTTCTTATTCGACATAATTTACATGCAAGTTGAGAAAAATTTCTTTAATAATATCTCTAACACTGTGATGAATGTATTTGGAAGAACCAAAGACACTGCAAAATCATGTGAGAAATTAAAAGAACTAGTATATAGACCAGAGTTGTATATGAATGAACAACATGACAAGAAAAATGAGCTTTAACAATAGTACGTTTACAACGATTTTTTAGCCTAAGCCATTGTGAATTTTGAAAAAGACAACAGTTTTTGTCAAAATCGTTATTTATTAGCAAACACTCAGTATCAAAGACAATGGTTTTATACTGTCCGTTGTCTTTAACGCAATATTTTTATAAATAACAAGGAATTTCATAACGGTTTTCCAAAATGATATCTTCCAGAGAGATTTTTCTTCATCTTTAACAACAGTTGGGACAACGGTACATAAAACCGTTGTTGTTTTTATAATAAGACAACGATTTTAAATCGTTGTAAATAAAAAATGAACTGTTGTTTTTTTTCCCGATTGAAAAATCATGCCGAAAACTTATTTTCACACCTTGATAACCTATTTTGATTGCTTGATAACCAAAACTCACAAATATTCGTCTTCGCTCCAAAAACCTTCCTCCGCTAGTGAGATCGCAAAAACCATCCTCCTTGTCGGTAAAATCATAGGTTTTTGCCCGCTTGACACTAGCCCTCAAAGACTTTCCTTCTCAGTTGATCGTTCTAAGTTTTGTAGGTTTTGTTTGTTGCATTGTATTTGGTGATTATTTTTTATTTTTGCCAATGAGGAGATGATTCTTGATGTGTTGTTAAGTTCATTTTTTCTTTTCTATTTCATGTTTTTATTTGGGAGTTCGGAATTGGTTTAAATTGCTGAAGAGAAAGTTTGCTGGGTTAGTCACTTTTAGAGTTTTTGAGGGGTTTTGCGACTGTACATGCAATCCTTAGATTGTCTTCTTTTATGTTATCTCATCTCACGGGTTCGTGGGAAAAGTATTTTTTTTCACCAATTCTCTATGATGCTCCCATAACTTATTTATAAACCTAGCTATATTTGTAAACCTAGCTATCTTTGTCACCGATTCTTTGATGCATGTTCATTTTTTCAGAAGCATATTAGTTTTTTCTTCTCTATTTCACATTTAGGTTTAAAAAGCTACAGAGAAAGTTCATTGGGTTAGTCACTTTTTAGGGTTTTTGAGGGGTTGGTTTGTTTTTCTTGTCAATATTTGTTCACAAACTTATTAGGGATTTTGTTTCACTGACTCTTTGTCAACATAGCTATCTCTGTCGACCTAGCAATCCTTAGATTGTCTTGCTATTGTGTAATTAAATTCAATTTCTTGATAAACCTGGTGAACACTCATAATGATGTTGGTTAGTTTTTTCCTATATATACTTTTATAGAATGATGATTTTTTGATTCTATCAAATTTGTGTTAGTTATTGCTGTATTTTTCAATGTCAATCATGATTTTGCTAATTATCAACGTTTGTTGAACATTAACGGCTTTTGAAGTTTTAAAAAAGGAGGGTAAAGCATAAGGTCAACATCTTCATCAAGGTAACCATCATTGCACGATTTTTGCCTCCTATAATGTTATTTTCTATTCTCATATTTGTGTTGTTATTCCATGACTAGCTTACGTAATTGCTAATCCATCACTTACATAACTTGCTTCTCTTTGACGAACCTATAGCCTCAAGTATGATGAGCTATTTGCCATTTTTGAGGTATAAGATGGTTTTTTAGATCTAAATAAAGTTTGTGAACTAATATTGATAAGCAAGTCAAAAAATACCTAGACAACATTGGAAATTATGAAAATTTATTTCTCAAAATTAAAATTCATAAGAAGTTCTCTGTTAGAATGTTAAATCCGACACTTTTGACTAGGACCCGGTAATTTCCGGAGGATTACCAGATAGGTTCTGGGGCTTCCGAGTCCTTGGACACAAATTTAGGGACCAAAATGTAATAAAACAAATAGTTACAAGGGCTAATGAGTACATAACTTGAAACCCTAGGGGTGGTCTTGCGATTAGACTGAAAGTAGTTGGACTAAAGTGCAAAATGTCCCTCTTATATACCTCGACCTAAACCCTACTCGGCAGACCACTCACGGCCGATTACTTCCCCCTTCCACTTCTCTTCTCCTTCAACGCACCCTAGTTCGCAGACCACTGCCATCGCCTTCACCCACTCGATCGCCCCGGCGATCCTTCTCCTCCATACGAAGCCGGCAAGCTCAAGGCCGAGGATCCCCTTCCCTTTCGGCCGCGCACTTGACGCCGAAGCCCCAACCAGCTCTGTCCTCTGTCTTCCGACGGTTTCACCTTTGATTTCCGACGCTTGCCTATCTTGCACCACAGTGAGCTCTCCTCCAAACATTTGGTGGGTTGGATATCTGATTGTGCCTAGATATAGAGCTAGGGATTGCTGGAATTTGTTCCGCAGTGGTCAACCTTGCCAAAAATTGAGCTGAGTTGTGTCTCCTCACCGGCAATCATCTCAGGCAAGGTATGCTCTGGAATTTGGTTAGCTGTGAATCTTGGATCTGGAACTGAAGAGTTGGGGCAGAGGAGTGGAGCATGAAATTAATCTGTGTGTGTAATGGCTGGTCGGATTTCGGGAGGTTGAGATTGGAAATCGAGATTCATATCCCTCATCTTCTACTTGCTGTGTGTTTCGACAGTTGGAGCTGAGATAAGAGGTAATTGGATCTGTTTGTTTTGAAATAAGTGGAGTTAGGCTTGTTAATTTTGTTGTTGTAAATTTTATGGTTGTATTGAGGTTAATTAGAGTAGATTAGTTTGGGTGTATAGTAATGGATGATCTGGATGGAATGGTTAGCAATGGGTTTTGATTTTTGTTCTTGATCAGATATGAAGTTGAGTTTAATTTGGTGTGGTATCAGCTAAAGCCTATAGGTTTCCTGCCGTGAGGTGCTTTGGGATTCGGGGTGCTTAAGCTGTTAAAAACATCAAGAACCATCGACGTTGGGTTAAGGTTAAGTCTGTTTTGAGATTTAAATCTCATAACCTAATCGTGATAAAGTTGATGGGAATTTAACCTAAAATGAACCCAATTCTAACCACGTGGGATAATTAAGAAACTTTCATTTAATTAGAGGTAATTAAATGGAAAGGAAACAATTGGATTAACCCTAGTTTGGGTTAGGGAGTAATTAGCTAATTATCTTTCTATAACTAGCTAATTAAATATGCCCTTGATACAGGGACTTGATTGGATTTATTGCTGCTTATTATTGGCAGGTGGTTCTTTCGGCTTTGATACGGGCTTCTACTCTTTGGAGGAGGGTACTTCTTGCTTGTATTCTGTAGTCCACTTTATCTTTATGCATGACTACATTGTTATTTATACAGTAGGCTGATATTGACCTTTATCTGCTACCGTTTTGTTATTCTGCTTGATACTTATGCTTGACCTTGGATATGATCTAAATTTACTTCTATACAGTCTCATTTATTTGTTATCTGATTCTGTATAGCATTGGTATGAGCATGAGTATGTGGATAGGGTTTAGCATACCATTGTTTGGTTGCATTAGTTGATTCTATTCATGCCTGCACGTGTGTCTGGATATAGGATTGATTGGGTTATGATGCATACATACGACCTGTGCATGATAGGTTGAGTTATGTGTCGATGACCTGGTAGGGGTTGCATGTGTTAGCCATGCACCATACCTGCACTGTTGCATGCCGGCGATCAGCGACTCCCTTGTGGTTGAGCCTAATCGTCTTCCGGCACATGATATGCACACACGACCACTCATGGGTTAGTGGATACTGCTGGGTGTGTGCATTTTCTCTGTACTGCTCCACTCGTCCGCTCATGGGTAGTGGTTTCGGAGTGTGGTAACAGGCAGGGATCCCTTCTCTTCCCATAGACCAGAGAAGATGAGAGAGATATCTCCCCCATATATACATGGGGCGGAGTGTTTACTCCACCAGCATCCTGTCCACTCGGTCACTCAGGAGTAGTGATGGCAGAGTGCTGACAGTGTCACGGATCTACCCACTCGGCTGACACAGTATCGCCTGTCTCGGTGGCTTGACTGGAGTTAGGGGTGACCATGACATTGCATCATGTGCATATGATGCATTTGTGAATTGATTGTGTTTGCTGCATTTACTTGCTGCACTTGTTTGACATGCACATACAGGATGTTTTGTTGGTATGGTTTGTTGACCCTGCACTTGCTCGTATGGTTCGAGTCCTATTATGATCATGATAGACTGATTCTGGTATGTACAGTCCTTTATTATTTCAGTTATGCATGCTTCTGATATTATTATGGAGACTGTATCCTGTTGTTTCTTTATAGTTGTTTTAGCTAATTTTCTGCCATGCATATCTTTCTATATACCCGCGAGTCCACTTGGACTCACCACCCGTCGTAATATTTTTGTTTTCAGGTTGATAGCTCACCGGAGGAGCCCAGTTGCCAGTCCCGGGTCCCCACGACTCCATTTGGATGGATGCTTCTGCTGATTTTGTTTTCTTTGATAACATAGTCTACGTTTTGTATTCGTTTCATATATCGTGGGCTTGTATTGGATTTATTCGTACGGTATTGTATTTTTGAGTCCTCTGTTGGACTTTGTGCTTGTGGTTTTGCTATGCACCTGCCCAGGGGGCAGCTCAGGTGAGTTTATATTTCCAGTATAGAGTGTTTCATCATCTTATGCTTTATATATATCTGTTTGGAGGCCTGAGGCCAATTTATAAACTGCGTGTGTTGTGTGTATGTGTAAATTGTCCGCCGGACAGGGGAGATGCTGTCCGATTTTATATTGGATCAGCAACTCCATTGGTCTCGGGGCGTGACATAGAAACCTAACTCCCCTTTGGAAGGAATAGTTTTAGTTAGGTTAGACTTTTAGGTATAATGATGTTGCAGCTGAGGTTGAATTTTTCATCACAACTTTTAGGTAACTTAATTCGTAAGAGTTCTCATTCATATAACTAGTTTCTTATTTATTATGTCATATCGTCAAATAACAATAATAAAAATTATTGCAGCTGAGCTTGAATTTCAATTTAGTCATTAATTAGTTTATCATGCATGTTATATATATTTTTTATAAGCATCATCATTACTAGTTTCTTATTGATTTTTTTATGTACTAGAATAGACAAAGAATGGATATATAAGGATAGATTATCACATAAATATGCGGTTGGAGTAGAGTCTTTCTTGCAATTTGCATAGAAAAATTCTGGTAGTTCTAATACAATATCTTGTCCATGTACCAAGTATGGTAATTTAAAAAGCAATAGTATTGACGTCACAAGGGCTCATTTAAGAAGTAATGGTATGGATTTAACATACGTAGTGTAAATATGATACTGTGAAAACCATCATTTAGTAACTCAAAAAATGATACTGAACAAACCTAATGAAGCAAACATAGTTTCTTTGATGAGAACCTTGTAGATATGGTAAATCCGACATATGAATATGATGAGAATCTAACTACATTCACTAACTTACTCCACGATGTCAAGAAACCTTTATATCCAGGATGTACAAAATTGACAAAGTTATCGGTCATTATTAAATTGTACAATCTGAAAGTCAATTATAGATAGAGTGATAATGCATTGATAGACATTCTTTCTTTGTTTGGAGAAATGCTTCTAGATAGTAATAAATTGAGTTTACCATTGTATGCTATGAAAAAATCCTTGGCTGTATTGGGTATGGACTATGCAAAAATCTATGCATGTCCCAATGATTGTATCTTATATCAGGAGGAATATGTGGATTGTATCAATTGCCCTACTTGTGAGATTTCAAGATGAAAAATATACAAGAAATCCAAAATAAATGAAGGAGTTCATGTAGGATCGGTGTCGGTCGATAGAGGGGGTGGTGAATATCGACTCGACCCTTTTGCCGAAATTTCATCTTCATCTTTCTATCAGAGTTAGTAGGTAGTGGAAAATAAAATAAAAGAAAGACAACATAACACGCGGGATTTACTTGGTTCCCAACCCCCCAGGGTTAGTACATCCAAGTCCTAAGTACTCAGCGTGAGTCCACTAGTAGTCTCCTTTCCGGACTTTCCGGAGGCAGAGAACCCCGTCTTACTGTTTGAATTACAAACAGAGAAGTAATAATAAAAGCAAGTTCAACTTCGTAAATTAAACGCAAACCAACAAAAAATTGAAGATCTGGCCAATCCGGAAGTCCGAAGTGCAGCGCACTCCCTCCTGGAGCTTCCTTGGTCGCAGACTTCGACTTGAGCATGTTTGCTTCACACAGACTACTTTTGCGGATGTAGAAAGTGTTGCTATTGTTGGTGCAGACAGCACCCAAGTCGAACCTATGTTTTGATCAATTGTAAAAGGTTCAAAAGTTAAGATGTCTTGTTTTTCTAACATACTACTTGAGTGTGCAGATTAACGTCCTAGCGAAGGACTGCCAGGCACCTAGCGAAGGACTGCTGGGCATTAGAACCCTAAGACCCAGCGAAGGGCTGCTAGGAGTTAAAGACCTGGCGAAGGACTGCTGGGCACCAGGTGAAGGACTGCCTGGAACTGAAGACCTGGCGAACGACAGCTAGGCACCTGGCGAAGGACTGCTGGGCAAAAGTCTAACCGGAAGAGCCGGTTGGTATCAGGTAAATTCTCCTGAGAGGAGTAGGTGAGGACGCGTTCCCCATCGAGGGAACAGTAGGTGTCGGTTCGACCTAGGGCTCCATTTTGGAGACCCAAAGTTAGAACCAAGACAGCTAAGGCTGTATAAACCTAATACTCTATTGCTTCATATTGTTTTGAACTAACCCTGGATGCAGGACCGAAGGAACGTGTGTCTGCAGCTCAGAATGCCCAAAGGAGAGAGGCAAGTAGTTGAGCAGGGCGCCCCCAGTGTCCCGGGCGCCCCCAAGGCCAATACAAAACAAGTGAAGCAAAGAAGTGCTTCGGTAGCTTACTGGGCGGGGCGCCCCCATGCTCCCGGGCGCCCCCAGTGCCCAGGGCGCCCCGCGCTTAAGCCAGCGAAGCAGATAAACCTCATCCAGCCGAGAAGCCCGCTGAAACAGTCAACCAGGGCGCCCCCTGCTTCCCGGGCGCCCCCGTCAAGGTTCGATCCCTATTTTGGAGGGATAAAATGCTGACCGAGACTGATGCGGATCAAAGGCCACGTGGAGGGCGCCCCCAACGTCCCGGGCGCCCCCAGACCTACTATATAAAGCCCTCGACCCCCAAGGCTTCGTAACAACTTCTTCCAACGCTATTACGCTCTTCTGCTCCAGCGCTCTGCTTCGGAAACTTCCCAACTCGAGATACAAGCGTCGACGACGTCCCCCTGCTCCAAAATACAATCCACACCGGACGTCGGTAATGAAGAGCTGGTTTTTTGTTTACTGTACTACTCTTGTAACATCTTTCTGTAAACTGTTTTGCGCATATAGAATTGGTCGCAGTAAACGGTCAACGACCGTGGGCCTTGGAGTAGGAGCCGACCGCGACTCCAAACCAAGTAAAATCTTGGTGTTCGTGTGTTGTTTTGTTTTTAATTTTTCCGCTGCATATTCTCTTTTTCAAACCGAAAACGTTTTACTATATTCACCCCCCTCTATCGTTATTCTCGATCCAACAGTTATGAGATGAGGGGTCGAACCCCTTTATATAGTGCCTTCTCGGGCGTCTCAGGGCTCGTGGGCGCCTGCCACGTGTGGTCAAAATTCCATCCATATCAACGAATTCGCGGAAGGATAAAACCAACCTTCCCAGGCACCTGGGAAAGGTCTCTTGGGCGCCTGATTCAAGTCAGGCGCCCAGGAATGCCTCTTCCTAGGTCCTTTTTTCTGCGTTTGCTCTCCTATCTTGCCTCTAACTCCAGGTACCTGCAAGACAACAAACACAAGACAAAAACACAAATAATCTTAGCCTTAATTGATTGGTTCTAACATTGGATTTCGCCCGAAACCCTAGGTCGAACAGACACCTAATGTTCCCTTTCCTAGGGAACATGTCCTCACCTACTCCACCCTGGAGAAGTTACCTTTGCCAACCAGGACCTCCGGTTGAACATTCACTCAGCCTCCGAGAACTTGAATCTCGAGATGTCCGACCTCGACACGTCTCTACTTCTGTTCGCGATCCCCATTTGACTAAAGCTTTGGCCAACTGAGACTTCCGACTAGACTTTTGCTCGGCCTTCGAGAACTTGGATCTCGAGACGTCTGACCTCGACCCATCTCTACTTCTTTCCGTAATCCTCGCTTGGCAAAGACTCCGTTGCCCGATCCCCGACCAAGACTTAGTGATCAGTCCCCCAGACCAAGACTTTGTGCCCAGCTTCACTCACCAGGACTTAGTCCACCTAGCTTCACTCACTAGGACCCAGCTTCACTTACCAGGATTTAGTTCACGTAGCTTCACTCACTAGGATTTCTTTCACCTAGCTTCCCTTACTAGGGCCCAGCTTCACTCACCAGGGTTTCTTTCACCTAGCTTTACTCACTAGGATTTCTTCCAACTTAATCACTTCTTTGCTAGTCATTTTAATCCTGATTAGACTTCCTCCAATCTTCAGGTAAATATAATCCCAAACCTCAAGTCCGGTTTGGTTTAATCCGTTGGTCAAACTGACCAACCTTGGGTTCTATTCATTCTGCCAAACATCAGATCCTATTTGGCTTAACCCTTTGTCAAACATATACATTGTCACTAACTTTAGTATATTGTCAAACATTGAAACACTAGAGGTTGACTGTGCATAACTGATGCACCTTGCACCAACAATCTCCCCCTTTTTGATGTTTGACAATATCTTAAGTTAGGTTAGGTCTAAGGGTTCTAGGTTTAGGACTTGGGAGAAATTAAAAAAAATCTAACTTAAGCCTCTCTCCCCCTTTGTCACACATCAAAAGGAAATAACAGAAAATAAATTTACACCAACAATAAGATTTCTGAAAAAGAATCTAACTTAAGTCTTTCTTCCCCTTTTAAAATAATCTCTCTCCTCCTTTTGAAGATACTTAAGATATATATTTTTTTTTGAAAAATGATTTTCAAAACTCTTCCCCCCTTTTTTTTAAAAACTAAGTACTTGTTCTAGAAAATATTCTAAAAGGCACTAAGTACTTTAATTAATATTGCACCAACAATATGTGAATTTTTTTGTTTAAAAAAAGATTTGAACTTCCCTAAGTCTGACACAATCCTAGGAATCTTGTTGACCATAAGAAAATTCCTATGTGTCTTAGAGATTTTCCATAAATGAAGATTTTCAATGAAATTTGGTTTTGAAAAATAATAATTTTCTTGATTTGATTTCTTTTCCAGTCTGACATAATCCTAGGAAACTTTGTTAACTACAAGGAAAATTTTTCTAAGTGTCTTGGAAAATTTTCCAAACTCAAGCAAAAATTATTTTCAAAGGTATTTCAAAAGACAAAAGATTTTCGAAATAAATTTTGAAAAATGATAATATAATATTTTTAAAAGTATTTAAGAAAGATAGTGATTTTTTTAAAAATATAACATTTTTGAAATTTCTAATGATTCTTTTAATTTGAACCTCCTCCTAAACCTAACACAGTCCTAGGAAGTTTGTTAACCACAAGTTGATCTTCCTCTGAGTCTTAGGGTTGGATTAAAAAAAAAGAGTTAAAAAAAAAGAAATATTTTAAAATAAACATGAATAATATAGTAATTTCTTTTGACTTGGACTCCTCCTAAATCTGACACAATCTTAGGAATTCTTGTAGATCATAAAGAAAGCATTTTATGTGTCTTTAGAGTTTATCCAAATCATAAGAGCAATTAATGCAATTTTTGAAGAGTGTTTTTGAAAGAATATAATAACTTTCAAGGAAATAATTTTTGAAAAAAATTTTGAAATAAGTTTTTGAAAAAATATTTTTCGAAATGCATTTTGAAAGAAATGATAATAATTTTTAAAGCATAAACCAATTTGAAAGATATGAATTTTTTGAAAAAAATAATTTTTGAAAATACTTTTCTAAAAATAAAAATTCACAAAAATAAAGACTCCTCCTGAATCTGACACCTTCTGGCTACCCTTGTTAGCTACAAGGACCTCTACCTATGTGTCTTAAGAGACTCTAGTGTTGAACTAGAAGGTTTGTGTCTAAGTGTAGGTCAAACAATTTTCGAAACGATATATAATTTTTGAAATATGTATTTATATGTAAACACCCAATCAAGCATGAAATTCATTAAAACATTATTATGTTTAAATATTATTTTGAAAATAGATTTTTAAGAAAATATCCTAAATATTTTGAAAATATTTTCAAAGATATTTGTCAATTAATTAGTCCTTAACATCTCACCCATTCTAAGTGTCTGAATATAAGCAAGCACGGTTGCCTTATAGGTGTTTGTGAGATACTTGAATATTTTTTCTCAATTTATTATAGATTGCTTGACCTTGAGTTAGATTCAAGTTTAACAATTTGTAATTTAAAAGTAAATTTAAATAATTGGCTTCCAGGTCTTAGCGAGGCACAGAGGTCTTCTTTAGCCATAACCTTATTGGATCATCAACTCTTTCCTTAGACAAAGCCTTTTAAAGAAAGAATACTTTTAATTTACTCTTTTGAAAACATTGGTTTAACTAGTCTAGGATGTGGCGAGATAGCTTCGGCTAGTTCCACTTAGCTAAGTCGACCAGGTCGGGTACTCCTTATCCTTCTTGACTTTCTAGACTAAGCTTCCCTAACGTACTATCATCTTGCCCAACCCTGGTACTATGTTAGGCAAGAATCAATTAATCTGTTTCCTATCTATCCATTCTAAAATAAGCAGAAAATAAACATGAATGACATTGCAGATAGTTAAGGAAAAAATAAGCAGATGCATGACATTACCGTTATGCATGAATCAATCAAGTCAAATCATTTTTATTAGGTTTGGTTTGAGTTTGGTTCGAGTTAAGTTTGGTTTGGTTTGAGTTTGGTTTAAGTTAGGTTTGGTTTGGTTTGAGTTTGGTTTAAGTTAGGTTTGGTTTGGTTTGAGTTTGGTTCAAGTTAGATTTGGTATAGTTTGAGGTTGATTCAAGTTGGGTTTGGTTTAGTTTGAGTTTGGTTTAGTTTGAGTATAGTTTAAGTTGGGTTTGGTTTAGGTTGGGTTGGTTTTGGTTTGGTTTGAGTTTGGTTTAAGTTAGGTTTGATTTGGTTTGAGTTTGATTTCATCTCACCTGGGGGTTTTCAAATAGGTAATCATATGATTTTGTGAGATGAATTATTATTTAGTTGTCATGATTAGTCTTAACTTGTATTTGGTTTAAGTTTAGCTTTGAATCACCCAAGCAAGCATCCTTGAGTAAGCTCCTAGGTAGTGGTGAGTCACAAAGGATATCATTAAGAACCATAATTTTGGACAGAGCTTCCCAACTGTTCTCACCCAAATGACTTAGTATTAGACTTAGACCCTTAATAAGTTAGGGCTAACCCTGGGTTAACTAATCCTAAGTACCCATATGGGCCGGTTGGGTTAGTGAGATGACAACTAGCTTGTAGTCTCCTATTTGAAATTTAAGTTTGTTACTTAAAAAATGGATTTGATCCTTAGGTACAAAGTATTGGTATGGTCATACATGCTTCGTTAAGAATGTTTTCAGAACCCATGCTTGGACTTGGTTACTATGGTCTAATCACTGAAAGATAAGACTTGTTGGTTGACTTGGGTTTAAATTCGAGTCCAAACTTGTTGTACACAACCCTTTGGGATCCAAACATCATGTTTAGATACTTGGTGCCCAATTAAACTTGTCCAACATTGTCTTGAGTCTCTCAACTTGGTCTTTCAAGAAGGTATTTTCTTCCTCAAGTTTTGCAACATAAGTTGACGTTCCTTCTTGAACTTGATCAGTTGAGGGGTTCAAGTAAGCTTACTCCTTAAGGTGGTTATCCTCCTTGAGGAGTGAGCTAATTTGATCCTCGGACTTAGTCAACTTATCAAATAAATATTTAACTAGTTTGGGTAATTGAAATTTCAAAAGTAAAGTTACCTCAGGTTCTTCATACTTTGACTCGGACTCGGGTTTGGACCTGAGTTCGGATCTTGCCATTAGTGTTAGGTGGCTTGAATGTTTTGGTTCGTCTAGATCTGTCTCGTCCGATGATGACTCGTTCCAAGTCGCTTAGAGGCTCTTCCTTCTTTTGGGCTTGGGTTTCTCCTCTTTTAGGTTTGGGCACTTATACTTGTAGTGACCCTTCTTGTTGCACCCAAAGCGCGTGATCTCCAATCTTGGTGTGGTCAATGTACTTGGTGCTTTTGTTGGGTACTTCTTTTTTGTTCAGTCAACGGACTCCCACGCCTTTCCTTATATTTGCTGCTTTGATGGGCTTTGCTATCGCTGCAATAAATGTGACCCATCGACTAAACCTCTAATCGGGCAACGAATAGAATCTCCTTCTGTGTGCCTATGCCATACCAAATATGGATATGTCGACCGATCCTGATGATCAGTCGACGGATAACTCTGGAATATACTAAATATGGCTCGTGACACTACTCTCAAGCTTTATCAGTCGACTGATTGAGGTGATCAGTCAACTGATCCCTCGGTCAATATAGTTTGATTGATCTACAAGAAATTATTAACACAGTATAACATGTAAAGTAATGACCCTGCAATACAACATTAGATAATTATAAGCATGCATGAGTATATGACAGTAGGACCTATCCTGATCTTAACTTAAAAGCATTCATAGATTTCTCTAGTTGGATCAACGCCTAAGACTATCCCGGAGGGATGCTACCTCATAGTTCTCTCTTCCAGAAGTTTACCTCACTCATCTGCCAGACATCTGGTCTCCCATACCTATCTTGACTTCAGCTTGGGATTATATCAGCCTATCAGGGCTTCCTTTTGCTTAGTATCGGGTCCTCTAAAACTTCCTGCCAGATGTCAACTCATCTGGACTTCTTATCTGATTTCCAGGATCTACCAAGACTTCGAAGCTCTCGACGTCTGATCCTTGACCCATCTTGACTCCTATCCGTCGTCCTTGATCAGCTAAGACATCTGCCTGATCCTTTAGATCAGGACTTAATTGCCTAGTCCTCTAAACCAGGTCTTCATACCCATTCCTCGCCCAGGTCTTAGTGCACAGTCCTCCAATCTAGGATCCGTTGCCCAACTATCACGGCCAGAACTTAGTGCCCAATCCTCCAGATCATGACTTAATGCTTCTAGGCTTTTCCTACACACTTAGAGTAACATATTAGATCTCAAATAACCTTAACTTTGAACTCATTGTCAATAACAAAATAAGGTTCGATTAGTGCTTCCAACACCAACACAATCGTTGCTGATTACGGAGTCCACATCAACAAACTCCATGCATCCGGACCGCTTCCAGGCACCCGGACTGTCCAAAGTCATCCGGAGCTGTTGCCAATCATTGTCGTATGTGTTAAATGTGTATACTGAAAGACATGATTTCTTTATATGAACATCTTCATTTTGAAAAGAGAATCACAACTACACTAGGTGTCTATTTATGTTAGTGCATGCATGAAGTCCTTTACTACGCATTGTAGATAACATGATGTATGGTGTTACACGGAAGATCATATTATCAGTCTCTTGCCTAGTATAAGTAGAGGCTCACAACCGAGATCGAATTGGACAAACCATCAGAATGATTATAGTGTAATTAGGTGTGGTTGATCTTGACCATAGAATTACACTAGTGTGCTTTGAGTACATTGGGCAGGACCGAAACCCGAGGTTATCCAATTTGTATTGACTCGATAATTAGATAGGACCTCAAATTTTATTATGGAGTACGATCCCTTAATCCCGATATAATAACGGGCATATATTATTATTTATTATTTCTTTGATTTACCAATGGGCGAGATCTATTCTGTTAGATCGATAGGCCCGGTAAGTTGGGAGATAATATTAATAATATGATGTGCCGCTGATTATTGACGGAATCCGTGTCCTGGTGAGTTGGGTTGATGATGCCCCCTTGATGAGCTTGAAAGGTTCATCATGATAAACCCTGTAGGTGAATTTGATTCGGCATGATGATATGGTCGAGTGGTACTAGTCAAGGACCCAGGAGTTAATTAATTTGAATTGTCAGTAATTTAAATTAATTAACGGGCATTCAAGATCTTAAACACGGGGAGATGGACGACTCGTAATAAGTGGAGCCCATATGTAAATATGGGGGTTGGTGAGGTAATTCAATCGGGATCCTTTAGTGGAATGGATCCTCATTAATGGACCGGGTTTGGATCCATTAGCAGGCCAAGATCCAACTCCTCCTCATGGTCCCTATCGTAGCCCTATATATACCCCCATGTGGCATGTGTTGGGTATGGCTTGGCGGGTTTCCCTAGCGAATACTTGGTCGATCCGAGAAACCTCTCCATGCCTACGGATTAAAAATTTAATCCGTATAGAGAGCCGTCTCCCATCAACCGCCTCGTGCCATATCGAACGGTCCAAATTACAACTTAGCCAATTACCAAAATTGGCCTTATAATTTGCTCGACTGTTCAACCACGAAAAAGGCGACGAGTTGATCGTCGGCTTTTGTGTTTATGGTCGGGGTCCAGCTAATAATTTATTCACCAAATTTGGAATCAAAATAATAAATTATTAAACATGAAATGACGAGATGAATAAAACAAGCACATGAATAACATAAAGGTAATTAAAGGAGCATAGGGAAAGATATACCTTTCTGATCACCTCGCGATCTTCTACCTTATGTCCCTCCCTTCATGGAGGCGACGATCTACCGTGATCCGAGATCACCAAAGCCTCCAAAAGAACCCCTTCTTCTAGCTTACCAAAACCCTAGCCACTAGGGTTTGCGCTGCCGGCCTCTTCTTCCTCTACCCTTGCGCTGCCGACCGCCGGAGCCGCTCCAAGCCTTTCGGACAGAAAGCAGACCCAGAGAGGAAGAAAAAGGAGATAATGAAGGAGAAAATTCTCCTTCTTTCTCACCCAAACAGCCCGCGCAACCCTCTCTCCCTCAACCTTGCGCTGCCGCCACAAGGGGTGGTTGCGCCGCCTCTTCCTTGCCTCCTGCGCCTCCTTCACCTTCACTGAGCACCACAAAAGGTAGAGAACCTCTCTCCCTTATCTCTGTGATCCCCAGTCGAAGTTTGGTGGAGGAAGGAAGAAGAACCGAGGAGAAAAAACTCCTCTCTTCTTTGTTGCGCCACCGAACCCTAGGAGAGAAGGAAGAGAAGGAGGAGAGGAGAGAAGCCTTGGGTTTCAACTCTTGGATTAAGCCTTAGTTTCTTGATCTCATAGGGTATTTATATGGCTAAGGTAGGGACCAAGAGGAGGAGTTGGATCTTGGCCTGTTAATGGATCTAAACCCGATCCATTAATTAAGATTCATTCCACTAAAAGATCTTAATTGAACTTCTTCACCAACCCCCATATTTTCATATGGGCTCCACATATTACGAGTCGTCCATCCCCCCATGTTTAAGATCTCGAATGCCCGTTAATTAATTAAATTACTAACAATTTAAATTAATTAACTTCTGGATCCTTGATTAGTACCACTCAATCTTATCATCGTGTCGGATCAAATCCACCTGCAGGGTTTAGCACAATGAACCTCTTGAGCTCATCAAGGGGGCATCATCATCCTGACTCACCAGGACACGGATTCCGTTAATAATCATCGACATATCATATTATTAATATTATCTCCCAACTTACCGGGCCTATCGATCTAACAGAATAGATCTCGCCCATTGGTAAATCAAAGAAATAATAAATAATAATATATACCCATTATTATATCGGGATTAAGGGATCGTACTCCATAATAAAATTTGAGGTCCTATCTAATTATCGAGTCAGTACAAATTGGATAACCTCGGGTTTCGGTCCTGCTCAATGTACTCAAAGCACACTAGTGTAATTCTATGGTCAAGATCAACCACACCTAATTACACTACAACCATTCTGATGGTTTGTCCAATTCCATCTCGGTTGTGAGCCTCTTATTTATACTAAGCAAGGAACCGATAACACGATCTTCCGTGTGACACCACACACGAAAATCTAACTTGAACAGATCACTTAACTTGATGAACCCTAGTGATAGCTACTGTTTATGACAGTTAGTAAGTAGCTAACTGGGTTAGACAGGACCCGAAAAAGAATGATTTAATTTGGTTTGGTCCAGTTTATGCTTATTAGAGTTGGCTCATTACAGAACTTCACTTTCTTTTGCTCTAATTTTTTGCTATAATTAGTTTTTTTATATATGGCAAAGGGGGAGAGAAAGGAAAGGAGAAAAGAATTTTTTTTTTTTTTTCAAATTTTAGTTTTCAAAACTTTTATCTCCTTTTCAAAAAGTAAAGTAAATAACGAAAATACTTATAGTTTTTTTCAAATCTAAAGCATTTTTTCTAAGCATGTGAAAATCTTTTGAAAATTTTCTAAGTGGTTTACTTGAAAAATCTTTTGGAAAATATTTTTTGAGTTTCTCTAAGAATAGTCAAGAACATAGAAGTTTTTCAACCCCACATATCTTTGAAAAACTCAGGGGGAGAATTTTCATTTCAGGGGGAGGAAATTAAATATTATTCAATTCGTTGCTTATTACATGTTTGTAACTTAACTTTTTAAACCGTGTCGCCATAAATCAAAAAGAGGGAGATTGTTGGTGCAGAAAGCACCTAAGTCAAACCTGAGTTTTGATAATGGCAAAGAGTTCAGAAGTTAAGGTGGTAATGTGATCTAACAAGTCTACTAAGTGTGCAGGAAAAGTCTTAGGTGTAGGATCGGGTCGACCGGCAAGAGGGGGGTGAATAGATGGTTAAGAAATAAAACCAGAGAGCACTCGTCTTTAAGAAAAACTTGGTCGCAACAGAGTCGTTGCTTCCAAGACAGTGGACGCTCAATAAAAAAAATCTCCTTGTGGCGGAGAAGCCTTACAACTGAAGCACACTTAGACTTAAAGAAATTACAGAATGAATAATTTGCCTCTGAGTCTCTAAGCCTAATTATAGGTTGAGTGATATGATCTTGACCGTTGATACAAGATTGAGTTTTATCTTGATCGTAGATCTAAGATTATCTCAATCAACTTTTAAACTCTAATTAAAAATTAAAGCTTTTTAATTAAACGAACGTTGTATCTTTGACTTTTGAACGTTGTATTTTTTTTAACGTTGAAGCTTTTTAACAAGCTTTAATTAAAAGCTGTTATCGACTTTTAAGTTAAAAGCTTTAATAAAAGCTTTTAATCGGTAGCTTTTGATTAAAAGCTTTAATTAAAAAGCTATAATCGGCTTTTTAATTAAAAGCTTTAATAAAAGTTTTTCGTAGGTAGATCTTCTAGGTGATTTCTGACCAATCGGAGTCAGGCTCACCCGAACCCGACTCCGACCTTTCGCCTCTCGAGCGTCCTTCCTCCCGGCTTCTCGTACCTCGGACACCGCGCATGTCCTTCTCGTTCCACCGACGTACTCTTCCGCAGCTTCCGCGTCCCTCGGAGTGCACCGAGCCCGTCGGCTCGCTTTCCCGCGCAATCCTTCTCGTCCGCCACGACTTACGCTCGACTTCCTCCGTACCTAAGCTCCTGCACACTTAGCAGAGGGATCAGTAAACCAACAGGACCCAACTAACTTGGTGGATCACATCAAAACTAACCGGGGCACCAACAATCTCCCCTTTTTTGATGTGTATCAATCCAAGTTCAATTAGGGTTAAACCAAAAAATAAGGAATTTAGTAAAACTAAATTAAGCAGTTAAGCATAGAAAAAAAATATTGCAATCAATAACCACAACCTCCCCCTAAACTGAAGCTACTCTCCCCCTTTGATCACAGCAAAAATGGGGCACAAAAAATAGGGAAAGGAAAAAATATGATTAGAACTTAGAAAAATGTGAAACATTTTTTTTTGAGCCGTGAATAGTTTAAGTGCATATCACCGAAATTTAATTTTTGAATAAAAAATTTCCAAATATTTTTTTAAAATTAAAAAATATGAATTTCAATTAAAAATTTATAGAAATTAATTCGTCCATTGGAAAATTTTAAATATTTTTGTACAGGTGGAAGATAAAATTATTGCTTTTTACAAAAATTTCCAAATTAAAATCTATTTTGTATATTAAAAAAAAAAAATCATATAGTGGCAGAATAAAAAAAATTCAAAGATATATTTTTAAAATTCAAAAATCTCATGAAAAATTAAAAAAAATTTACCAAGTTTAATTGACTATGTGTAGATCTCAACAAAATCGGTTCTTGCAGAATAAATTAATTTTCTATTTTTAAAGTTAAAATTTTATTTTTCAAAAGAAACTTAATCATAAAATGTGTTAATCTATTTCTAATTTTGTAAGAAAAATTATGCAGTAATAGAAAACTAATTCAAAATTGATTTTGGTATCCAAAATAGATTTCTATCGACAGGATTAACTAAAAATTTGGATGGAATGTAATTCTTTAGCACCTTTTTAAATTAGCCTTTATGGTTTTTAAAATACCAATTCAACTTTTCAGGATAACTATTTTTCTTGTGTCGCAAACAGACAATATCACATTCTAATTTCTCAACTAAATTTTTCAGATCAATATTTTTATTTTTTAATTTAGAATTTTCTTTTTCTAATCTGCAATTAGATTTGAGCAAGGCTTTAACACCAGCATACAATTGATCATGAGGAAGAAAACAAACCTCACTTACCGGATCGCTTTCGAAAAGCGAGGTTCCTTTTTCGTTGTCGCTTTCTGATGTCGCTCCCCCTTCAACACTGCTCCCCTCTTGATGACTTGCCATCAGCGCAAGTCCCGCGTACTCTTGAACTTCTGATTCGTCCGACGAGGTCTCGTCCCAGGTGGCCTTCAATGCCTTCTTTTTCTTTGGCTGGTTTTTGATTTTGGGACACTGATCTTTTAGGTGTCCCTCCTCGTTGCAGTTGTAACATCGGACAGTTCGTTTTTTCGGAGACCGCCTTTTCTTCTGCATTCTCGAAAAGTTATTAGCTTTAAAAAAACTTTGAAACGAACTTACTATTTGCGTTGTCTCGTCGTCCGTCGAGGATTTTGACTCCTTCTCCGTTCTCCTTGTGTTTAGGGCCAGATTCTTTGTCTTTCTAGATCCTGCCCACCGAGATTCGTGTAATTCGAAAATGGAAAACATTTCATCTAATGTACTTACCTCTAAATCTTTGGAGATGTAATAAGCGTCGACGATTGAGCTCCACTCCTGGGTCCTTGGGAAGGTGTTGAGGGCGTATCGAATGGAGTCGCGATTACTTACCGATTCGCCGAGTTGGGTGAGTCCGGAGATTAGCTCCTTTATTTTGGCATGAAGTTCAGCCACCGTTTCTCCTTCCTTCATTTGCAGGTTTATCAGCTAGTTCCGGAGGAGATCCTTTCTTGCTGATTTGGCTTCAGAGGTACCCTCATGAAGTTCTAGGAACTTCTCCCATAATTCTTTTGCGGAGTGGTAGTTGCCGATCCGGTTTACCTCTTGAGTAGGCAAGACTGTTAGGAGGTGGAACTCGGCCTTACCATTGGCAACAGATTCCGACTGCTCCTTATTCCACAAGCTTTCTTCTTTTTCATCCCCGTTCGCATCTTTAGGAACTGCAAAACCATATTTTATTGATAAAAGAATATCAAAATCTGTACGAAAAAATACCTCCATTTTTTTCTTCCAGACGGTGAAATCCCCTTCGAATTTAGGTGGATGAATGTGCGCGCCGGCCATCGTCTTGTTGCTTTCTAAGGCGATTAGTCCTTCAAAAGCGAACCTGCTCTGATACCACTTGTAGGATCGGGTCGACTGGCTAGAGGGGGGTGAATAGACGGTTAAGAAATAAAACCAGAGATCACTCGTCTTTAAGAAAAACTTGGTCGCAACAGAGTCGTTGCTTCCAAGGCAGTGGACGCTCAATAAAAAAAATCTCCTTGTGGCGGAGAAGCCTTACAACTGAAGCACACTTAGACTTAAAGAAATTACAGAATGAATAATTTGCCTCTGAGTCTCTAAGCCTATTTATAGGTTGAGTGATATGATCTTGACCGTTGATACAAGATTGAGTTTTATCTTGATCGTAGATCTAAGATTATCTTAATCAACTTTTAAACTCTAATTAAAAATTAAAGCTTTTTAATTAAACGAACGTTGTAACTTTGACTTTTGAACGTTGTATTTTTTTTAACGTTGAAGCTTTTTAACAAGCTTTAATTAAAAGCTTTAAAAAGCTTTAATTAAAAGCTGTTATCGACTTTTAAGTTAAAAGCTTTAATAAAAGCTTTTAATCGGTAGCTTTTGATTAAAAGCTTTAATTAAAAAGCTATAATCGGCTTTTTAATTAAAAGCTTTAATAAAAGCTTTTCGTAGGTAGATCTTCTAGGTGATTTCTGACCAATCGGAGTCAGGCTCACCCGAATCCGACTCCGACCTTTCGCCTCTCGAGCGTCCTTCCTCCCGGCTTCTCGTACCTCGGACACCGCGCATGTCCTTCTCGTTCCACTGGCGTACTCTTCCGCAGCTTCCGGGTCCCTCGGAGTGCACCGAGCCCGTCGGCTCACTTTCCCGCGCAATCCTTCTTGTCCGCCACGTCTTACGCTCGACTTCCTCCGTACCTAAGCTCCTGCACACTTAGCAGAGGGATCAGTAAACCAACAGGACCCAACTAACTTGGTGGATCACATCAAAACTAACCGGGGCACCAACACTAGGTACACCAGGCAAGAAGTCTTGGCAAAGGGCTGGGCAAAGAAGTCCTGGTCGAGGACTGGGCAAGAAGTCCTGGCAACAGGCTGGGCACCGAAGACCTGAACGGAAGTTAGGCAAGAAGACCTGACCGGAAGTTGGGCACGAAGACCTGGTCAGGTGGATTAGGCAAAAGTCCAACCGAAGAAGCCGGTTGGCAAAAGGTAAACTCTCCTGAGAGGAGTAGGTGAGGATGCATTCCCCGTCGAGGGAACAGTAGGCGTCGGTTCGATCTAGGGTTCCATTTGGGAGACCCAAAGTTAGAACCAAGACAACTACGGCTGTGAATAATGGCTAACATATTTGCTTGTTGTGTTTTGGAACTAACCTTGGTTGTAGGGATCAAAGGACTGGTCTTCTGTAGCTTAGGCACCTCAATGGAGTGAGGTGCCTCACTGGGGCTAGGCGCTCGTATGGACACGGGCGCCCGTATGGATACGGGCGCCGCAGTGTAAAGGCAAAAACCAAACCACTGCCGCGAAGCCTCTGGACCAAGGCAGCTTAAGCGCCCGTGAGGTCACGGGCGCCCCCATCAGCTCAGGCGCCCAAGTGAAGATGGATAAGCGCTAACTGAGTCTGCGGATAAGAGATTACGCAGGGAAGGCCACGTGTAGGCGCCCCCATCGACACAGGCGCCCCCATGGGTGCTATAAAAGGGGGTTCACCCCCAAGGCTTCAAAACACATTACTCTCAACGCTCCAAGACTTTTCATTCAAGCGCTACACTCCAACCAGCTTCGACTTCGAGATTCCATTGCCGACGATGACCCTCTGCTCCGAAATTCGATCCACCTCGGGCGTCGGTAACGAAATGTGTCGTAATGTTCATTTTCAGTTCTATTTTCTGTACTCAATTTGTAAAACCTTTTACGACTATAGAATTGCCCAAAGTAAACGGTCAACGACCGTGGGCCTTGGAGTAGGAGCCGACCGCGACTCCGAACCAAGTAAAACTGACTTGTGTTCGCGTGTATTCTTTTATTTTCCGCTGCATAACTGCTCTGCTTTTATCCAAACATTTGATAACGATATTCACCCCCTCTATCGTTTTCTCCGATCCAACACCTTGAACTCTTTGAAGCATTCAGACTTGCGACGCATCAGGTGAATATATCCATACCTTGAATAATCGTCAATGAAGGTGACGAAGTATTCAAAGCCACCTCTGGCTTGGATTGACATAGGACCACACAGATCAGAATGAATCAGTTCTAATACATCTTTGGCCCTATACCCCTTAGCCTTGAAGGCCACTTGGTCATTTTACCTTCCATGCAAGACTCACAGGTCTGGAGATCCTCCACCACCAATGAACCCAGGGGCCCATCGGCTATCAACCTCTGAATCCTACTAAGGTTAATATGGCCAAGCCTAAGGTGCCAAAGATACGTCTGATTCATTTTAGAAGGCTCTTTTCTCTTATTTGAGTTGTGGAGTTGCTCAGAACAATTGAATTATCGTGAGGCAATTGTAAATAATTGCCATGAGATTTTCTTGGGGAGTGGAGATAGTAAATTGCCTCAGCCGTGAGGCAATTGGATTGCTATGATAGCAAATTGCCTCAGCCTAAGTTGCCAAGCCGTCAGGCAATTGGATTGCCGTGAGATGATTGTAAATAATTGCCGTGAGATTTTCTTGGGGAGCGGAGATAGCAAATTGCCTAAGCAATTTGTTTGGATTGGCAGCGAGTTGCCTCGTGTTGCTTAGAAGAACACAAGTTGGAGTTGTGGAGTTGCTCAGAACACAAGTTGCTTGTGCAACTTGGAGTTGCTCAGATCACAAGAACTCCAAGATACTTGTTGTTTAGGCGCTGGCAGTGGAGGATAGAATTAATTGGGTTTGTGTTTGGATTATCTCCTTGGAGTGGCCGGCGGCATCCCTTTGGCTAGGGATTGATTGGTGCAAGGAGAAGGGATTGACTTGGTGACCACAAGTCTTGGTACATCGTCGCCCACACGACGTCCAAGAGGGGAGGGTCATACGGTAGAAGATCGTAAGGTAACAGAAGGTATATTCTTCCTTGGCTCCTTTCCTTCTTATTTGTGCCTTATTCATTCATCTCGTCATTTCATGTAAGTTAATTTATTATTTTGATATCGTATCATGGTGAATAATTAATTAACTGGACCCCGACCATAAACACAAAAGCCTGCGATCAACTCATCGCCTTTTTCGCGGTCGAACGGTCGAGCAAATTACAAGGCCAATTTTGGTAATTGGCTAAGTTGTAATTTGGATCGTTCGATACGGCACGAGACGGTCGATGGGAGACGAGTCTCCATTCGGATTAATTTTTAATCCGTAGACATGGAGAGGTCTCTCGGATCGATCGAGTATTCACTTAGGAAAGCCACCAAGCCATACCCAACAGTATGGATCATCCTTAACCCAGTTTTGGCGCCCAGAATACAGTATGTCAACAAATGACTAGTTGAATTCGAAGGTTATAAATTAAGCCCCTTGAGCTTGAAATTTGCATGACATGTTGGGACCGGGTGCATGTTGACATGGATACGGGTTCGTAATTTTAAAATTTAATTACGTGCAGCGGAAGGTTTAGCATAAATAATTTCTCAAATTATTTTAACCACGTATCTAGCATGCAACCTTATGCTGTGAAGACATGATCATACATTTAAAATTTTACAGAAAGTAAACTAATTTACTTAATACCTCGCGTAACTCGTAGAAAGGGACGAGATCCAACCGTAGCGTCCCTTGGAAGCTCCGCCTCTATTCGTGTCCACGCCGAGTTTTCTTCGGGATGACTTCACAAAGCCACGAGTTTCGTGCCGACAAGAACTACTAGATTCTCCAAAGGCACGACAAGAATATCAAGAGAGAGAGATGAAAAACTAACCACCAAACGAAAAACGGAATCAAGATTCCGGGAGGAAGGAAGGAGTCGCGCCCCGCTTCTTCTTCTTCTTTGGCACCTTCTTGGTGGAGGTGGCTCACGGCAAAGGAGGTGAGGGCAGCCGACCCTAGAAGAGGGAGAGGGTAGCCGACCCTAGAAGAGGGAGAGGGAGAGGGAGAGAAGGAGAGGAAGAGAGGCTAGGCAAGAATCCTTGATCTCTTGAATTTATTTCCAAGCCTTGCCTTTGCACCTTTATATAGTAGCCTCTCCATTGCCAAGTCTCCCTTTTAACGGAATTCATAAGAAATTTATCTTATAAATTTTTTATGAATTATTTCATTATGTCAAGTTTTTATTATAACTTAATTTATAATAAAAACAACCAAGTCTCCCCTTTTATTATGGAATAAAATTATCCAAGAAATTTATTATACAAATATTTCTTATCATGGAAAAATCAATTCATAATTGATTTTATAAAATAAAATAAACCAATCCATGGTTCATTTTAATTTCCATAAAAAAGAATAAATTTCTATAAATTTCTTTATAAAAAATTTCTTTTATATAAATTTATTTATATAAATTTCTTTATCCATAATTTTATAAAACAAATCACGCTCGATTTATTTTATAATTTAAACCAAACAATTTGGTTTCCCCTCTTCCTTGTGGCCGGCCAAACCAAAGAGGGTGGGCACCCTCTTTGGCCGGCCACACCAAGCCGAAACCCTTACGAATTAAACTCATTTAATTCGTCCAATAAGCCTTCAAAAGACTTAGCCATTTTAAGCTTCCGATGCGTTTCTGAAAATTCAGATTCGACTTATCTCTCTTGATCGGAAAATCCAATTTTCAACTTGTTTTAAATCCCTCGGATTACTCGTAGTGCGTGTGACTAAATAGGCTTTCGATTTATGTTGGCTGTCTATAATCAACCAATTATAGAACGATCATGAGTGGCACCTAGTAGTACATCATGACCCCCAATTAATCGAAAGATCAACGGTTGACCTCAGAAATAATTCTGAAACCCTTCAGCAGCTATAATGAGTCGTGCCTCATTCCCTTCACCATCTTATATCCACTTGGTTCAAGACACGGTCTATGTGTGTCAGTCCCCACTAGGCTGACTACGTCACACCTAGCCCAAGTAATGTCTTTCTCGTCCAATGAATTCTAGTTACTCTCATGTTTCTGAGAGATTCATACTCAGAACATGTGATGCTCTGGCCAGAGGCTTCGAGTAACAATCGGACGATAGGCCTTGGGTATACATCTCCTCGCAAGGAGTGGTGAATCCTTTGTAGGCTATTCAAACATCTTCGGGTACTTCGGCTTATTCCCAACCATCCCGGGTTCACACCTCCTTAGAGATGCTTGCTTAAGATGTCAAAGTATAAGTCTCCATGACCAAGATGACTTGATCACCGCAAGTCAAAGGAACATCGCACTTAAGCTGCAGTAAGAACTTCATTGACATATCTATATGTAGATTACCATATGAAGTTTTACAGCTAGTCACTCCAATGAACTATTTCCCTTAACTAGCATTCATGTTTATCTCCGGACATCCCAATGTCACCAGCCAGTGAGAATCAGCTGATTAGAGAATAATCCATGCTAGTCTCAACAGAATTGATAGTGTCCGTATTTATCAATTCGTCGACTAGGGATAATTTCAATACTTCACAATGGCACATGTTGAGATAATCACTAGTTGTGAATTCATCACAAATTCTCTCATGCTGTGAATTGTATTGCGGACATTCAGTAAATGAGTTTAAGATCTCAATCAAATACATGAACATGTATACTCAAATAGTGAATATTCATTTATTAAAGTAAATGATTACAATCATAAGGCGATTGCCTTAGGACACTTCTCTCACATTACTAACAAACTCCCACTTGGCCTAATGCCAATCGCTACGGTATCCAATACCACAGGCTCTAACATGACCCTCAAACTTACTTTGAGGCAAGGCCATAGTTAAAGGATCCGCTAAATTCCTTTCAGTGGGTATTTTCTCAATTTGTATATCATTCCTACTTATAATCTCTCTGATCAGATGATAGCGGCGAAGCACGTGTTTGGATCGCTGATGAGACCTTGGTTCCTTTGCTTGTGCAATAGCTCCATTGTTGTCGCAGTAAACCGGCACTGCTTCATCAATGGTTGGAACCACACCAAGTTCGGAGACAAACTTCTTGATCCAAACTGCTTCCTTTGTGCTTCCGAAGCTGCGATATATTCCGCTTCCGTGGTAGAATCCGCTACGGTGTCTTGTTTGGAACTCTTCCAACTTATTGCGCCTCCATTCAAAGTAAATACGTATCCATACTGAGATTTGGAGTCATCCTTATCTGTCTGGAAACTGGCATCTGTATACCCACGTATTACCATATCTCCTTCTCCATATATTAGGAACACATCCTTAGTTCTTCTTAAGTACTTAAGGATTATCTTGACAGCCGCCCAATGATCCATTCCTGGATCAGACTGGTATCTGCTCGTGACGCTCAGAGCATACGATACATCGGGCCTAGTACATAACATAGCATACATGATAGATCCTATCGCGGATGCATAAGGAATCTTATTCATGCAAATCCTCTCGTCTGCTGTGCGCGGACACATAGACTTTGAAAGGTTGATCCCATGCCTGATGGGAAGGTAACCTTTCTTGGATTCCGACATGCTAAACCTTTTTAGCACTCGGTCTATATATGTAGACTGCGAAAGACCAAGCAACCGTTTTGATCTATCTCTATAGATTCTGATCCCAAGGATATAGGTTGCTTCTCCCAGGTCTTTCATGGAGAAAGTTTTGGACAACCAAATTTTAACTGTCTGTAAGACTGATATATTGTTTCCTATAAGTAATATGTCATCGACATATAATACTAGGAATACGACTGCACTCCCACTAACCTTCTTGTACACACAAGGTTCGTCAGGATTTTGTGAGAAATCAAACTCTTTGATTGCCTCATCAAAACGGATGTTCCAGCTCCTGGATGCTTGCTTCAGTCTATATATGGATCGTCGAAGCTTACATACTTTGGTTTTATCAACCGATGTGAAACCTTTAGGTTGTATCATGTATACATCCTCAAGCAGGTTTCCATTAAGGAAAGCTATTTTCACATCCATTTGTCATATCTCATAATCATAATGAGCTGCTATGGCCAGGAGCATCCGAATGGATTTAAGCATAGCTACTGGTGAATAGGTTTCGTCATAATCAATTCCTTGTTTCTGACGATATCCTTTTGCCACTAGTCTAGCTTTAAAGGTAACAACATTACCTTCCATGTTGGTTTTCTTCTTGAAACCCACTTGCACCCTATGGGCTTAATCCCTTCAGGTGGGTTAACCAAGTCCCATACTTGATTTTCGTACATGGAATCCATTTCCGATTTCATAGATTCAAGCCATTTGTCCCTTTCTGAACTTTTCAGAACATTTTCATAACTGATAGGTTCGTCGTCGTTCGATTCACTTGTGAGAAATCTGTATCTCTCTGGAATATTGCATGTCCTATCAGACCTACGAAGAGGTATTGTTGTTTTAGGTTCAACTGATAGCTCATCATTATGAGTTATTGGTTGTGGGTCTAGATTAGGTGTCTCTGTAATGTCTATTGAAGTTTCTTGAACTTTATCAAGTTCAATGCCACTCCCACTGTTTTCTTGTAAAAGAAATTCTTTTTCCAGAAATACAGCATGCCTTGAAACAAACACCTTTTGTTCCAAGGGATGATAGAATTGGTAACCCTTCGTTTCCTTAGGGTATCCAATAAATAGACATTTATCAGACTTAGCATCCAATTTGTCTGATATAGTCCGCTTCACATAAGCAGGACAACCCTATATCTTAAGGTGAGTTAAGTGAGGTTTCTTACTATTCCATGTCTCATATGGAGTAGTAGAGACTACCTTGGTCGGGACTCTGTTTAGCAAGTAAACAGCTGTCTTAAGTGCATAGCCCCAAAAGGATTTTGGAAGAGTTGCATGATTCATCATAGACCTAACCATGTCCATCAAGGTTCGGTTACGCCTCTCAGATACACCATTATGCTATGGTGTATACGGCGGAGTCCATTGGGACAATATCCCATTGTCCCTAAGATAATCTTGAAACTCTTGACTTAAGTATTCACCACCCCGATCGGATCGAAGTATCTTAATACTTTTGCCAAGCTGTTTCTCTACTTCATTTCTGAACTCTTTGAATTTCTCAAAAGCTTCAGATTTGTGTTTCATCAAGAACACATACCCGAATCGTGAGTGATCATCGATCAAGGTAATGAAGTAGCTATAGCCTCCTTGTGCAAGAGTTGACATTTGTCCACATACATCAGTATGTATTAGACCAAGCAATTCTCCCACTGGATTACCTTTTCCGGAAAAGGGTAATTTGGCCATCTTGCCTTTTAAGCATGATTCGCATGTATCAAATGAACCGGGTTCAAATGATTCCAAAATTCCACATCGGTGTAATTTGGTCATGCGTTTCTTACTTACATGGCCAAGATGACAATGCCACGTGTAGGAGTCTATTCGATTATCTATTCGAGCACGTTTGTTGCTAACTTCGATATTGAAAACGTCACCGGATAAATCTAACGTGTAGATACCATTGCACAAAGTTCCACTCCCATAAAGAACACCATTTAAAGTTATGTAACAACAATTGTTACTAAAAGTTAAATGATGACCCTTTTCATTCAAACATAATAGATACAATGTTCTTTATTAATGAAGGAACAAAATAACAATTATCCAATTCTAAGACACGTCCAGTAGGGAGCTTTAGCAAATATGTTCCGATGGCAACAGCAGCAATCTTTGCTCCATTTCCAACTTGCAAATTCGCTTCTCCCTTGACGAGTCTTCTTCTATTCCTTAGCCCCTGTATGTCATTACATATATGTGAGCTACACCCAGTATCAAGTACCCAGGTATTTGAGGAAATAGAGTGACATTCAATAACGAAGATACCTGAAGAGGATGGGGCATCGGATGCCTTCTTCTTCAAGGACTCAAGATAAACCTTGCAGTTTCTTCGCCAGTGACCCTCCTTGCCGCAGTGATGGCAAGTGCCTTTTGGTGTCTTTTAAGTCTTTTTGGCCTTTTTCTTCTTTCCTTTATTCTGTTCTTTGGCCTTCCTCTTAGAACCTTTCTTCGAGGAACCAACTAACAGTACCGTCTTTGATCCTGCTTTACGGAAGGCTCTATAGTCTTCAGCAGGTTGAGCAACTCAGGAATGGTAGTCTCCAGCTTGTTCATCCGATAGTTCATCACAAATTGTGAATAACTTTTGGGTAAACAATGCAGAATTAAGTCAATACATAGTTCATGATCCATTGCAAAACCAAGTGTGCTCAGTCGCTCAATGTACCCCAACATCTTTAACACAAACTGTGAGGCAGAAGTGCCTTCCTGCATCCTAGAGGTGAAGAGGAGTCTGGAGACTTCGAACCTTTCGGATCTCGCCTGCTCTTCAAATAACTCATGAAGATGGAAGATGATGGTATAAGCATCCATATGCTCATGCTGCTTTTGCAGCTCAGGTACCATAGAGGCTAGTATAATGCAACTCGCAAGTTCAGAATCGGTCACATGTTTCTGATAGGCCACTAACTGGTCTGGAGTTGCATCTTCTGGAGGACGGTTGGGAAGTTGATCTTCAAGGACATAAGCAAGCTTCTCTGCCTTGAGGACTATCCTCAGGTTTCGAAGCCAGTCCATGAAGTTTGGACATGATCGAGTGATTAACCTAGAAATACAAATTGAGCTTATGTGAGAAGAATGATAAAGAATGCATCAACATACATTAATTAAATCCTATTTATTTTTTGAATTGAATAACCCGTTTTATCAATTCGGGAGATCGTAGGAACACCTCCAAATAGGTTGATATCCAACCAAAGATAAGAACAACCATGGCTGTGACCATCAAGTTATTCTTGGATATGAAGGTAGGTAATTATACCGATTACATATCACATATATGTAACTATCACTTTATGCTATCAACTAATTGAATGTTTGCATAAATCATTGGGTTGTTAACTCATTAACAAGTATACAACATTATACATAGCACCCAACTGCACCTCTCTTCACATCGACCTTGGCTGTGGCACAACAAATCGATGCTCCAAGCTTAAGGCTGACCCATTAATCAAGAAATAGTTTTAATATGGTTGGAGCTCATTCAACCATTTAGTCAGGCTTGGATGTGTCCAACAACCAAAACTAAGGATTGACCTCTGACTCCAACTATATTAATCATAAACTAATTCCATGGTTTGAACATGTTGAGGTTCAAGCCGGGCATGGATGTGTCCATCAACCCAAACGAGAAACAAAACTCCGGTTCTAACCATATTAATGGAAGGTGTTAGCCTTAATATTTTGTAAAGGGTTTTGGGTCTCATCCTTTCTTTTCAAAGCACATTCATGACATATAATTATGTCATGACTAACGATTTCCTTAATAAAGTATGTATGTGACTTAATTTATCAAGTCTCATTAATTGGATTAGGAACCGGATTTCCTAATCCCGATTTCATACTTTATTCAAGGAATTGTTTTGGGAAATAATTTCCTAAATTGTCATAATCAATTTCGGAAATAATATGTTTAAAACTTTGATTTCTCTAAATCAAATCTTATTAAATTAAGAGACTGATTCTCTTAATTCAACCACATATTATTTTCATAAAAATCTTATTTAAGAAAACTCTATAGGAAACCATTTTTCTAATTAATTTTGGAGACAACAATATATAAGAGCATCACCTCTTAAATCAAATAAGGAAATTATCCTAAATTTCCAAGATTTGATCACATATTTTATTTATGGATTATTAATTACAACAAATTGTTTTCTAAGGGTGGCTCCCCGAGGCTCAGATATCCAAAGAAAAGAAATTTGTCGTAAATCCAATTTGGTCCGCTCCCCGAGGCGTAACCAAATTAAACATGACAATTTTATTCAAAATAGGAAATTAAATTACAACAACTAACTTTAAATTGGACGGCTCCCCGAGGCTCAATCCAAAATAAAGAATTTTGTTAATAATTTAAAACCAATTCGAATTTAATTGTCAATTAATGATCCATAAATTTGTCTAGACTTTCTTGAAAGAAAGTGCCCAAAATTGCGAGATTTCATAATAGGTTTTCAGAATAATTGTAAGTTTCTAGTACAAAGAAAACTTACATATTTCCAAAATTGGAAAATTTCCAAAATAAGAAATTTCCAAAATTGGAAAGTTTCCAAAGATGGGAAGTTTTCACAATTATCATAAAATTTCAGAAACTAGGATATTTCAAAAGTTTGCGAAATTTCATGAGGATTTCCAAACTTTGAAATTCCTAAATCTAAAATTTATCATAATTGGAAAGTTTCCATAATTGAAAAATTTTCCAAAATTGAGATCATGACAAAGTTTTCCGCAAAACAATTATATGATTATGTCGAACACTAACCGGCTCTGATACCACTGTTGGGACCGGGTGCATGTTGACATGGATACGGGTTCGTAATTTTAAAATTTAATTACGTGCAGCGGAAGGTTTAGCATAAATAATTTCTCAAATTATTTTAACCACGTATCTAGCATGCAACCTTATATTGTGAAGACATGATCATACATTTAAAATTTTGCAGAAAGTAAACTAATTTACTTAATACCTCGCGTAACTCGTAGAAAGGGACGAGATCCAACTGTAGCGTCTCTTGGAAGCTCCACCTCTATTCGCGTCCACGCCGAGTTTTCTTCGGGATGACTTCGCAAAGCCACGAGTTTCGTGCCGACAAGAACTACTAGATTCTCCAAAGGCACGACAAGAATATCAAGAGAGAGAGATGGAAAGAACCATCAAACGAAAAACGGAATCAAGATTCCGGGAGGAAGGAAGGAGTCGCACCCCGCTTCTTCTTCTTCTTTGGCACTTTCTTGGTGGAGGTGGCTCACGACAAAGGAGGTGAGGGCAGCCGGCCTTAGAAGAGGGAGAGGGTAGCCGGCCCTAGAAGAGGGAGAGGGAGAGAAGGAGAGGAAGAGAGGCTAGGCAAGAATCCTTGATCTCTTGAATTTATTTCCAAGCCTTGCCTTTGCACCTTTATATAGTAGCCTCTCCATTGCCAAGTCTCCCTTTTAACGGAATTCATAAGAAATTTATCTTATAAATTTTTCTATGAATTATTCCGTTATGCCAAGTTTTTATTATAACTTAATTTATAATAAAAACAACCATGTCTCCCTTTTATTATGGAATAAAATTATCCAAGAAATTTATTATACAAATTTTTCTTATCATGGAAAAATCAATTCATAATTGATTTTATAAAATAAAATAAACCAATCCATGGTTCATTTTAATTTCCATAAAAAGAATAAATTTCTATAAATTTCTTTATATAAAATTTCTTTTATATAAATTTATTTATATAAATTTCTTTATCCATAATTTTATAAAACAAATCACGCTCGATTTATTTTATAATTTAAACCAAACAATTTGGTTTCCCCTCTTCCTTGTGGCCGGCCAAACCAAAGAGGGTGGGCACCCTCTTTGGCCGGCCACACCAAGCCGAAACCCTTACGAATTAAACTCATTTAATTCGTCCAATAAGCCTTCAAAAGACTTAGTCATTTTAAGCTTCCGATGCGTCTCTGAAAATTCAGATTCGACTTATCTCTCTTGATCGAAAAAATCCAATTTTCAACTCGTTTTAAATCCCTCGGATTACTTGTAGTGCGTGTGACTAAATAGGCTTTCGATTTATGTTGGCCGTCTATAATCAACCAATTATAGAACGATCATGAGTGGCACCTAGTAGTACATCATGACCCCCAATTAATCGAAAGATCAACGGTTGACCTCAGAAATAATTCTGAAACCTTTCAGCAGCTATAATGAGTCGTGTCTCATTCCCTTCACCATCTTATACCCACTTGGTTCAAGACACGGTCTATGTGTGTCAGTCCCCACTAGGCTGACTACGTCACACCTAGCCCAAGTAATGTCTTTCTCGTCCAACGGATTCTAGTTACTCTCATGTTTCTGAGAGATTCATACTCGGAACATGTGATGCTCTGGCCAGAGGCTTCGAGTAACAATCGGACGATAGGCCTTGGGTATACATCTCCTCGCAAGAAGTGGTGAATCCTTTGTAGGCTGTTCAAACATCTTCGGACACTTCGGCTTATTCCCAACCATCCTGGGTCCACACCTCCTTAGAGATGCTTGCTTAAGATGTCAAAGTATAAGTCTCCATGACCAAGATGACTTGAACACCGCAAGTCAAAGGAACATCGCACTTAAGCTGCAGTAAGAACTTCATTGACATATCTATATGTAGATTACCATATGAAGTTTTACAGCTAGTCACTCCAATGAACTAGTTCCCTTAACTAGCATTCATGTTTATCTCCGAACATCCCAATGTCACCAGCCAGTGAGAATCAGCTGATTAGAGAATAACCCATGCTAGTCTCAACAGAATTGATAGTGTCCGTATTTATCAATTCGTCGACTAGTGATAATTTCAATACTTCACAATGACACATGTAGAGATAATCACTAGTTGTGAATTCATCACAAATTCTCTCATGCTGTGAATTATATTGCGGACATTCAGTAAATGAGTTTAAGATCTCAATCAAATACATGAACATGTATACTCAAATAGTGAATATTCATTTATTAAAGTAAATGATTACAATCATAAGGCGATTGCCTTAGGACACTTCTCTCACATTACTAACATGACACACTCTGTATTTCATTCCTACATTTTATACGCTCAAAGTTTGTTCTCAATTTGTGTAAAAGGCTACTCCTCTATCGGCGTTTTGCTTGAAGTAGTTTTTAGAGAAGTTTTTACATAGTCCTTGGACTAGCAACTATCCAGTTGCAAACCAAGTAATCGTCAATTTCTTACTTTATTTTGCATTTTATTAATTAATGTATATATCCTTGCTAAGTTAGAAGTAAGAGATTTGGTATTTTAAATTGCAGGTTATTCACCCACCGCTAGGCGGTCTACCACGATTCTACATATAGTCTCTCAAAGTTTAAGTCAACAACAATGTTGCTATTAGTTTCTAAAAATCAGCAATACTACTTTTAGCAATACGGTATTGTTGATTTTCAACAACATAGTAAATAGTAGTGTTGTTGATTTTTAAAAACTAGCAATAATTTTGTTGCTAACTTAAACATTGAGATACCATATTGTTGACTGAAATTAGATCATGGGATGCACAATATATTAAATCGAAGCTCGTTCAGAGATTTTCAATTTAATATATTGTGCATCTCATGGTTTAATCTGAGTCAAAAGTTATGACTTCTCAAAATTTACTCAGTATATATCTTGTAGCAGCTATAAAACCGTAGTTGCTACAACACAAGTTCAATTTTACGAGGTGATAACTTTTGATTCAGCTTGAATTATGGGATGCACTATATATCAAATCAAAGATCTTCTTTAGATCTTCATGTTGTTGATCTTTTGAAGACTAGCATCACAGGCTTTTTCAAACCAGCAACTATCAATCAGTTTCGTTCCTAAAGTGGTTGATAAACCTATATATGTCTGATTCACTCCAAATAAAGTCCTATATGCTCGGCTCAGTCTCCTTATTAAATCATGCTATCAAACACCATCACGATTCACTTTATTGAGAGTAGCAATTTTTTCAACTCGATTCAAGTATGATAAATTTTTTCAACGTAAATACCGACAACAACGTTGTTGCTGACTTAAATTTTGAGAAACCATAACTCTTGTTTTGGATTGAACTATAGGACATATAAGATATCAAATCAAAGCTCATTCATAAATCTTCAATTTGATATATTGTGCATTTCATAGTTCAATCTGAATCAAAAGCTATCACCTCTTAAAGTTGAACTTGTAGTTGTATCAATTACGACTTCGTAGTTGCTAATGTTAAGTAAATTTTGAGAGGTCATAACTTTTGACCCAGATTAAATCATAAGACACATAATATATCAAATCGAAGATCTTTAAATAAGTTTCGATTTGATATGTTATGTGTCCCATGTAGGATCGATATTGAGCAATAGAGGCGGGGGTGAATATCGCTTTACAAAAATTTTAGATTTAAAACTTAAAAGTACACAGTGGAAGCTTTGAGATTCAAAGGTTGGAACCGCCAACCCAGCGGCCCCCCGGTCTCTGCCCCACAAGTGTCCAGAGGGGGTAAATCACGGTGAATGCTGGGCAGGCTAAGACACCCAGGCGCGAGGGATTTTTTTAAACAGCAGCCGAGGTTTTACCCCTCGCGCATACCGTTGACCCTCGAACCCACGCCCTCTGATTCAAGTGCGAGTGTCTTAACCAGCTGATCCAGCCCGTGGGGGCAAGTGGAAGCTTTGAGAGTAAGCATAGGAGTTAGAGAGAGAGAGAGAGAGAAGGTAGCAGAAACAAGAAACAAGACACGATCCCTAACTCAGGTTGGTTTTGTTAGGACCTTTGCGTCTAGCTAGAGGGGGGAGTGAATAGCTTCTCTTCGATTTTGTCTACAAAACGTTAGCCAAATCACAAGAAAAAGATAGACAAAAAGGAAAATAATGAAGGCAATACTAACTCCCTTGATTTACTTGGTCTCCACCTCCTTGAGGTGACTAATCCAAGGATCCACACTCACATGACCAAGCCCCACTATGCTTTTCTCCTTTTCAAATCAAGCTTGAAAGTGGAGAAACCCTTACAAGATGATCTCTTCCTCTTACAAGATTAGAATGATTTTGGAGGAAGAGATTGAGAGTGTGTAAGCTTGGAGATCTCAGAACAAGCAAAAAAAATCGAGAGAATCAAGTTGTGTTTTCTTCAAGTTCTGAAATCTACTTTTGTATAACACTCGACATCAGTTGACTGGCAATATCATTAGTCGACTGATGAGCTTCAACGGCTACTGTAGAATGTGTCTGATTTCTGCCGTCAGCCTTCAACGGTCACTTATTAGTCGACTGGGACCTAACCCAGTCGACTGATCTTTCTGTTCGTTGAAGCAATCGACTGATTCCATTATCAATCGACTGATCCTTTCATTAGTCGACTGATACCTGATAAATCTCAGGTTCCACTTTTCCTTTGCGTAGACACAAGCCTTCAAACCCTTCCATCAGCCTCGCGCCCTTAAGATGATTCCGAGCCCTCGACTCCTCATCCTTGTGCTTGCCTTGAAGTGTTTCCCTCGACCTTGTCATGCTAAGTATTCTTCTACCAATTCTTCAGACCTGGACTTAAACTCAAGTTTCATGTTAGATCACCAACATTGCTTAATCTAAACTCATTTAACCAAACATCAAAAGTAAATAATATTTGGAGCATGATTGCACCAATAATCTCCCCCTTTTTGATGTTTGGCAAATTTGTTTAAGTTAGGTTTTTAAATATATCATGATCAAAAAGAACATTGAACATTGACATATATGAATAATCATAGAACTCATCTAACTTAACTTATCCAATTCACCCCCTTTGCTACACAACAAAAATAGAGAGAGTAAAAATAATCAAAGCTCCCCCTTAAAGGAAACTCCCCCTTAAAGGAAGCTCCCCCTTAAAGGAAACTCCCGCTGAAAATATGCTCCCCCTTTAAACCATAATATCTCGGTGGCAGGCAAACAAGAATCTATCACATAAACATAAGAAACATGTATGCTAAAAACACAAATCACAATAGAAGACAACAAAAGTAATGACAAACCATAGAAACAATATTAGAGAAATAAAAAGTTCATACATAAACCACAAAGGTACTGCTACAAAAATCCAAAATCACGAAACAGAAAGTACTACAATATCGTTTATGGTGTTCGAGATATAATAGGAAAATATGTCTAATCCAAACACAATCTCAACACCATAAATCTGAGGCACGCTATATCTAAGCATCATCGCCAGCAGGAGGAGGAGGAGGAGCCTGATACATCAAGTCCCAACGCTGCATCATCTCAAGGCAGTCTGACGCTGCTAAAAGCCCTGAAACTTCTACCTGATTTCCTGAATCTCCTATCGAACTACCTCCTTCAGTCAGGTAATCCGCTCATCTGTAGCCATCGCAGGAGCAGTAACAGTCATAGCACCACCAGGAGCATCGACGTCCTCATCCTCATCGTCAGAGCTAGAAGACGCATGGTCACACTACCAGACCATCACTCTCTGCTGTCGCTCAATCCTTGCCAAGGAGAGCTGCCGAGAACTTATCTAATCATAGTCCTTAGACAACTGATGCTGCTGACCTCTAATGACATCGACACCTCTAGATGTAAAAAATTCGGTCAAAGTATGACCAAATGTCATGTAAATCTTCCTTTGCACAGGAACCGAAAAGTGGACAATGGACTTGAATATGTGAAGCGCAACGTCGATGTCAAGCCTCCGCTCTAAGGCATACATCATAACTAGGTGAGGTAATCGAATCTTGGACCTCCCCTTTGTAACAATAGGCAAAAGGCAGTCAAGAACAATCTTATAGAGAATGTTATTGACTGCGGACATGCGATTAGCATCAAAGATACGTTTAAGAGGAGGTCGAGGATTATTAAAATAATGCCGATGAATGTAGTCAATGGTCACATGAGAAAATGAACCCGTGAAAGGCTCAACAACGTTAGAAAAGCATGTGAATTGGTTCTCTGAGACTCGACATCCTAAGAAGGACTCTAACATACTAGGTGTAAATGAAATGGTGACTCCCCCTAGCATGGATTCATATGCTAGACCATCAGAACTAACGCAAGAGAGATTGGCATAGAACTCTTTACAAAGATCGATATTAATGGAATGCTGACAATCAACTAATTTGTCTGACCTAAAATATATAATGATCTCAATGAGATCAGGAGTGATCTCTTCAAATAAGAGCGATTTAGATATCGAAAATTCATTAAGATAAAATTGGCATTCTCAAATCTTTGCCGGCATACCTCGTAACGGAACCGAGGTGTCGTAGGATCAGTAGGAGGCTGTTGGAAAGTTTCCTCACCAACCTTACGTTTTTGTCTAGCCCTAAGATGCAAATGTCATATGCATGTACCAAGAAGGACACAATCAAGGTAAACATGCAAAATATAGAAGGTTTGTCACAAATCATAGAATAAATGAGAAAGACGAAGTGAACAACCCGTTACCTTCGCTCCATTCGGTGCATGGAAGAAGATGGACAAAATTGACTTAAGGAGGGCTCCTCTTTGCCCTAGGTTCGGATCCAAAGGTGGAGAAAGGATATGGAAGAGTCCAAGGACTTTGGAACCCTTGGAGTGGCTGGAGAAGACAAAGGAGAGGAGAGGTGATGAGGGGCAGCGCTGAAACCCTAGGTTCGGCTGCCCTGCGCGGGCGGTCCTTTTAAAAATTCGCTCCATCAGTCGACTGGTCTATGAGTCAGTCGACTGATGGAGCGAACAGAATTATCAATCAACTGATAAAGGAACAGTTGACTGATACATTGAAGACCCTAGTTTCTGGACAGAACTGTACCAGTCGACTGAGACAGGTCCCAGTCGGCTGGTTCTCTGAAATCAGTTTCCTTGCCAAATTTCAGAAAAACATAAAAATTTTTAGAAAATTTAAAAAATCATAAAATTTTGCAAACATATTTCTTTTGATATCCTCTAATATGGAAAAAATATATTTTTTATCAAAAGTCAAAATATTTTTGAATTTCTTTGATCAAACCTCAAAATATTGAAACACACTTATGTTATATATCAACTTTAAAACCTAGTTTTGAGATCATATGTTATTCAAATCTATACCACCATAAGTAGAACATAGAATGGTTTTTAACACTTTTAAAAAATCCAACTATGATCTATGGTCAAGATGTCCATTAATTAAACATTTGCTTTCCCCATATTTGGTCTATGATTACTAAAGTGATACATCTAATAACTCATCAAAATGTCATAAGCATATGTGAATCACTAATATCATCCTAATATCTCATATACATAAATACAATCATAAATCAAGGCAATATGAGATGAAATGAGAAAATACATAAGCAAGGCCTCCTAGGGTTTTTTTTGTCAGACATGTTGAAGTACTACCTTAATATTAAATCACACAAACCTAAAGTTATACTTTTACAAAACACATACCAAGTTCTCTCCTTAGAGAGGTGAACTCCACTTCGAGTAGAAGCTTGGTAAATATTTCGGCAAGATTAGATTTTGATTCAACATAATGTAATTCAATGGTACCTCTTGCCACATGATCTCTAATGAAGTGATGCTTCACTTCAATGTTTTTTGTCCTAGAGTGATACACCAGATTTTTGGTCAAATTAATAGTGCTCACATTATCACATAAAACATTGACCTTGGAGCAATGAAGCTCATAATCCTCTAAGGTATGCATTATCCAAAGTAATTGAGCTACACAACCACCCATAGCCACTTATTATGCCTCGGTTGTAGATAAAGCAACACATGGTTGCTTTCTACTACTCCAACTCACTAGAGAAGATCCAAGAAATTGGAATCCACCACTAGTACTCTTCCTATCCAATTTGCAACCCGTATAATCGAAATCGGTGTACCCAAATAAATCAATATTTTGAGTTCTAGGGTACCAAAGACCGACATTGAGAGTGCCCTTGATGTATCTTAAGATTCTTTTTACCACTACTAAGTGAGATTCTTTGACATAAGATTGATATCTTGTACATATTTCTACCGCAAAAAGTATATCCGGTCTACTAGCGGTTAGGCATAACAAATTACTAATCATGCTTCTATATTGCTTTGGATCAACTAACCTTCCCTCATGATCACTATCTATCTTGATATTTGTTCCAATGGGAGTAGACACTACTTTAACATTTTCCAAACCAAATTTCTTGATAATTTCCTTAGCATACTGATAGATATCATTTTGTTGATTATTTTAATTGCTAAAATCCATGTTTGACCTATGTTTTTATTGCTTAATTGTGAAATTGCCCTAGGTTTTAGAACTTACTCTTATTTTGGACTTAATTGCAAATTTACACATATTTGGATTATTTGGCCACTAAATTCTTGGTCTATTTTTGTAGGCATGAAAGGTTCATGGACTTAGGGCATATTGGGTCAAACATGAGTCGAAAGTGACCCGGATCGAGTTATCAAGATTAGGATTAAATCCGGGCCGTCCGATTCAAGAGCGGCTAGATCTGAGCCATCCGGGACCATCTGAAGCAATCCGAGCTAGGGTTAGGGTTGATCAAGCACTCTGATCAAGATCTGAAGGTTTTATCCCAATCAGAGCTAAATCAACCGTTGGATCAAGCTCGGAGGGCTCTAGATCGTCCATTCAAAGATTAAGTTGATTTGGACCATCCGTTGCACATCTGGAGGATCCGAGCTACCACAAGACAAATCCTGACCCCTGATCAACATCCTCAAAGTTTGGCTCAAATCAGAGCAAGATCAGCTGTTGGATCTCCTCCAATCAATCTGAGCCGTCCATTGCTAATGTATTTAATCAAATTTTCCACAGGTTTCTCCTCGTCGCGTCTTCGCCGTTCTTCATCGTTTTCATTTGTTCTTCATAGTTTCTTCATATTTTTTCTTCCTAGAAGGCGTGACCACCTCAACTTCCATCCTACATCAAGAATCGAGTCTTTGGTGATCGTTCCTTGAAGAATTCAGCTCCATTTGCGCCGGAACAGGGATTGTTCGAGGGTTTCGGCAATTCCTCAGTCTGACCACTTTCTTCTCATCCACAATCCATTTCCAAGCGTCTGAGCCACTTGTAGGGGTTCTCAGGTGAGCTTAGACGATTCTTTAATCATCATCGCAGTTCCACCAGTTGAGATGGAGTGGATCAGATTGTAAATTCCAGCCAAGCGCAGATTTGAGTAGAATCGACTTCAGAAATGATTTTCCACTGATTTGCTGAGCCTAGGGGTTTGAAGCCAGCTCTTGCTTGACGACCAAGAAGTTCTTGAGCTGAGGAAGGGTTGAGGAGTAGTTTAGCTAGCTAATTTTCGTGTTTCGTAGTTGTAATTTGATTTCTGCACTTGTTCTGTTTCTGCATTTTTGTACCAGAAACTTAGTTCCAAATTTCTGAATTGTTTAGCTTAATTAGGTTTTAAATCTTCAAGTTAAGTAGTTTATGAGCTTGTTTAGGTGACAATCAAAGTCAATTTCAGCTAGTTTGCAATTCCATTTCTTGCGTGCCAATTCCCAGCTTGCGTGCCATTCAAATTCTGCATTTTTCTTCAGTTTCTGATTTGTCTCCGAGTGTTTGATCTCTGAATTGTTTTCAAGCTTTTTAGTTGTTAATTTCTGCTCTAGCATTAGATAGATAGCGTGTTTAGTTAAAATAGCACTTAATTGTAGTTCTTTGCAATTCCATTTCTTGCGTGCAAATTCCATTTCTGCAAACCCAGATCAGTTCAGAAACTTCAGTTTATTTGCTTTTGAGTTTCGAATCCATTAAATGGGAATTCCACTTAAGTCTTGCTGATCATAAAAATAGCAAATCCATTTCAGTCATTTGCTTGTTTTGTGTCTAAGTTAACTGCTATGTTTCTGCATTTTGATAAATTCTGCACATCCTGTCTCCAATTTTTGCAATTCTGCCGCAAGGTTCTGCATCAGCTGTCTCCTCTTCATTGGCAGCTTGGTCTCCCAAGCTGAATTAATCAGCTACGAATTCCTGCATTTAAAGTTAGTTTTTGGCACAGCAACCTTCTCAATTAGGTGTACCAAGTTGCTGAATTCTGCAAGTTGTATCAAGTGGAAACTTGTTTTCATTCAAATGTTATTCCTTCAAATTCCTGCACACCACCTCAATGATAGCTTACATTCATTTCTGAACTACTTGGTTTTCATGTTTCTACAATATGAATTTCTTGCATTCGAATTGCTGCATTCATGGACAACCTGAATTTCTGCAGTTCTGCAGAAACATGCTCCGGCAGCCAATTATCTGTAATTCTGTAGCTTAGTCTGCATTAAAGTTTTGGAGTTCTGCATTCTAATCAATTGCAGAACATTCTGATTTGCTAGGTTACAGCTGTGGCATTTAGTTTCAGCTCAGTTAGTGAAATTCAGCTTTTCATTTCTGCAAAAGTCAGCTGCCAAGGCTGAGAGTTTCTGATTATCAGACCAAAATCTATATCAAGTGATGCCTGTTTCTTGTGAATCTTAGCCGAACCTTGGATTGTAGCATTCTAGTTCATTTGTCTTGCTTGAATTTGCATCAAACTTGTAGTTGCATACCTATTTGCTGTCTCTGAATTTCTGCAACATTCCTGTAATTTTCTGCAGTTTCTACAGATTTGTTGTGTTGAGTTCTTCATCGCCTGTTTTGATTAGTCTGTTGGAATCTGAATGTCTTCCATTATCCATGCATATCATTGCATTCATAGCTGTGCTTTCCATGCTTAAATCGATTAGTTTCAAGTACAAGTTGGCACAAAAATTTCAGCTTTGGCACAAGTGTTTTCCTTTTGCGTGCCAAGCTGATTTGGCACTGTTTTTCACCAGGAATTCACCTATCTTCTAGTGATGCATTGTGCTTGAAATTATTTTGGTTTGCATTCCGTTAGTTGCTGAATTCCAATCCATAATTCTGCATGTGAGTGTTTAGTTGCTTGTATTTGGCATCAATGGACTTTAGGTGATATTTTTGGATCAGCTGTTCATAGATCACTCAGCACTCAGCTTGTATTAAGTGACGATCTCTTAAACAAATCTCTGCATTAGTATGAATCAGAACTGGGTTTGATTTGATATCGGTTTGATTTTCGAATTTCGCAATGTGGCATTGGTTAGATTGAGTTGTTTATTGGTTGAGTTTATCAATTGCCATTACCTAGTTTAATTGTCCAGCTAAGTCCTTGCCTTTTCCTTGAGTTTTCATTTCCGAATTTACAACCCAAAACCCAATTACTTATTTGAAACCCAAAAACACAAACGACACATAAACACGAGCTCGAATCAAACAACATCAATTAGTCCCGAGGAAAAATACGACCTGTGACCCCTTTATTATATTTTCCTATTTTGATTGTAAAAAAGGGTTTCCAGCACATTTTATAAATTCTAAATTCTAACGGATCCACACATTTCGTGACAACTTTAATTAGCTAAATCGGGTCCGTCAAATTTTTGGCGCCGTTGCCGGGGAAGCAACTAGTTGATTTGTTTGATTTTTTGTTGTATGCTTTTGGACATATCATTGGGTTCTATTTTATTTTGCTTTATCTTTTGTATACGGTTGCTGTCATTTTTCTTGTTTGTTATTAGGGCTGTAAGATCAAAATGTTTTCACCAGAGGACTATACAAAGCTCAAAGATGCACTGGTGGGGTTAAAAAATGTGTTTAAGCACTGGAATTCCCAACTAAGACACAACAGTGATTCATCTACTTACTAGAGGCCGACTCAGCCTACATTTCAGCCACCTCAGCCCTGTTCAGAGTTTCAGCCTTTCCAGCAATTTCAACAGCCACCACAGCAAGATTTCCAACAGCCCTACTGAAATTTCCAACAAATTCAGAATGGGCAGCCCCAATTTTCAGTTTTTGAGCAACCAAATCAGTTTTGTCAGCCTCAATTTCAGCAACTACAACAATTCCAGCCACCGCAACAATTCCAACAATTTCAGCAAGAATTTCAGCATTTTAACCAAAATTTCCAGCAGCCTTTTGCAAGTTTTCAGCATGGAAATAATCAATTTCAACCTCAATTCTAGCCATATCAACAAGGGCAGCAAGATTGTCAATCGTTTCAAACATTTCCACCTCAAAACCAACTATTTTTCCAGCCCACACAGCCCATTAATCAGAATTTCCAGCAACAAAATCAGAATTTTCAGCCCACTCAATTTGAGTTTTCACCACCACAATGTCAACCTCAGATCCAAGAATTCCAGGGCTACAATTTTCAGCAATCTCCACCAACTTGTGAACCAAATTTTCAGCAGTTTAATCAGCCTGTTCAACCATTTGATCAGCCCCCACAGTCTCAATTTCAACAAATGTTTCAACAAGAGTTTCAAAACCTCGGAAGGCAAATGGAACAAGTGGCTAGTGATTTGAATCAGATAAAAGCCCAAAGATTAGAACAGTTATATTCTCAAGTTCCTTTTAATTTTGAGAGCCCCGGAGTTGGTTTTATATCAGTTCAAGGTGACCCTAATGCATGGCCAAGTCCTTCTTCAAGTGATCTTAGAATTTTAGTGGAAGAAGAAGAAGAAATCATCAAATATAGGGCACCTACAGCATGCATCCCTCCGGAGATTCCTATTCAAAATTCATTTCTAAATTTTTCAGCTGCAGAAGACGAAACTGAAGCTCCACAGGACCATTCTAGACTTTTATTTTGTGATGATAGTATTACTGATGGTCCTAATTTTTCTGATATTGATGTTGCAGATATTACAGGAGAAGCATGCATAGGAGATGATTCCATAGGTGTAGGGGATTGCACTAAGCCCCAAGGACCACCACAATTGACTGGTACATTAGAAGACTCAAAGGATGAACCAGAAAGTGTAGGGACTTGCATGGTGGAAGCAAGCACCCAAGGATCACCTAGTTTAGTTGAGTGTCCACCAGAACCTGAATCTGAAGAGGAGCATGTATTTGATCAGGAGGAGGCCATGGATACATCTACTCTTGTAGAACCTCCAGGTATTCTTCAGCATGCTCAGGTAAGTATTTCTCCTCTTTGTTCAGAAAAATTCAGTGAGGTACCTAGTGCTGACTTTATTGGTTATGATGAATTTATTGATATACCTTGTGTAGAGATTGTTTGTGAAAATCCAATAGAGGTACCAAAAATTGATTTCATTGGTCGTACTGCATTACTCGATACATCTCTTGTTGATATGGATTGCGAAATAATTTTAGAGGCACCTATAATTGATGTTGTTTGTTATGATGAATATCTTGATACATCTTTTGTGGATATGGATGGTGAAAAATTTTTAGAAGTACCTGAAATGGATGTTATTTATTTTGATGAATCTCTTGCTATATCTTATGCTGAGGTTGAATGTGAGAAACTTATGGAGATATCTGAGATTGATTTGATTGGCTGTGACACATTGCTTGATACACCCTGGATGGAAAATAATTACGAAATTTCTATTGATGTGCCAGAAATTGATTTCTTTATTTGTGATGAGTATCTGGATGCAAATTTTGTAGGAAATAATTGTGAAAATTTTATTGAGATACCAGAATTTGATTTAATTGGATATGATGCAGTTTTGGATTCATTTCATCCAGAGACTGATATTATTTTATTTCTTTCTGACCCTGAACGCTTGAGAGAGGTATTACATTATTTTGCAGGGTCTAGAAGACTTCAGGAGTGGGTGCTCCAACTGAACATACTTCAACCTCCTGGAAGGACTTCTAAAAGGCAGAAAGAAGGAGGAGAAGATCTTACTTTAATCGATAGCCCTCCATTCCTTCAATGGATCTTGAACCTAAATCGCCTGCGGCCACCTGAACATTTTATTGCAAAGTTCAAGTGTGGGGGAGTCCTAGCTCTCTCAGCCAACCAGACTCCTCCACTACCATGATGGAGGCTACTTCTGGATAGGCTCCGTCCACCAGAATAAAGGGGAGATTGTTCTTTCTTGTATTTTCTTTTATTGCATGTTTCATTTTTATGCTTTCTAGAAGTAAAATTTTCTTTTAAACTGAGTCCTTGTCAATAAATGCATGTTAGTTCTTTTGGCACGTTTTCTTCATATTTAGGAATAAATGTATCCCTCTAGGTTATCTCCATAGCAGGTTAGAGTCTTTTGAAAATAAATTAAATTTGGTTGTTAAAACTTAGGGTTTGAGCTAATGGATGAAATCTTGGATGCTTGAGTACTACTTGGTTTTAGATTCTTAATTGATGATTTGAGATGAATCATTTGCACCTAGTGAGAATTAGCCTTATTTTTTGTGACACACATATGTTTATTGAACTCTAGAACTTGCTTAGGTTCTTTCAAAACCATATTTCAATGATTGGATCACATCTATAGAGGCTAATCCATTTGTTTTCCTTTCCACATCAATTTTTAGCAATAATCATGTTTATTCTCTTTTTCTTTACTTATCTCCTACGCTTACCCATTTTTTCTATGGATTTGTTTGCTTGGGATGTTCTTTGATGTTATTTTGCCCGGGACGGACAAAAGATTAAGTGTGGGGGAGTGACTAGAGTGACTAGTGATTTGGAAGCAATTTTTATCAAGGATGCATTTCATTTCGAAAAAAAAAAAATTCATGTGCCAAGTGAGTTGAGTTTGATGTCAAAAATGAGTAAGAAGGAAGGAACCATTGGAGCATATAGACTTTTGTTGCTAAATTGGAGATTCAAGCCATTCGTTGCCAAGTTTTATTCGAAAAAGAAAAAAAAACAAAGCACAAGTGGCACACAGAAAAAAAAAATCTGCGCCAAAAACAGAAAAAGGAAGAAAAATCTGTGCCATTCCCAAAAGAAAATCTGTGCCATGAAGAGAAATCTGAAATTAATGGAGTTTGTAGCACAAATGGAGGATGAAATCAGTAACACTTTGCTTAGTCTGAATTGAATGCTAGAAAGCAGTGTAGAATCTCTGAAATCAAGCTGAGGAAAAAGTCTGAACTGCATTGCATTTTTTGTTGCCGAAATCTGGAGCTGAGAGCTGCTGAAAATTGAGAAGTAGACCTCACCAGCTACCAGGAAGTTTAAAACGTAGCTGTGAAAATCAGAAACATTAGGATGCAGAATGGTCAGTCCCTGAACTCAATCTATTTGCAGCAGATTTGGATTTACTGACTGGACTCAGCAGTGAAAGGAAATGCAGTGTGGAGGCTGGAATCTAACCTTCTGCAATCATCAGAAACTGAGCAGGATTGCAAGGTTGCTAGTAAAGGTTAAGCACAGTTATTCAGCAATGAAAAGCAGTAAGATCGAAGAGGTGAGCTGGGAATGCAGCTGAAAAAGAAACAAGTCAAATTGTAATGTTCCTTGCGAGTAGTTTGGTATCAATGGGAAATGAAATTAAGTTTTCAAGGGCTGTGAATCACAAAAGGGAATGTATGAATGTATCATAGATTGAAGCACATCACAGCCTATCAGAACAAGAAAGGAATTTGGATGCTAGGAGTTTCGAAATAGAGAAGAAAATGGAAAGAAGTTGGCTAAAATTCAACTAGATTGAGCAGAATTTTCGAGTGGAACACTTTAAGTGCTCAACAACTTCTAGATGCCAACTGATATGAAGGAATTAGAGTGTTGCAAGATCTGATATGCTCCAGCTAAGACCAATTGTAGAAAAAAAAAGAAACAGAACACAGTTTGAAAAAAAAAGAGAGAAGAAGCAAAATGGCACAAGATTGTAGTGTTGGTACCATAAAACAAGTGAATGTTTTTTCTTATCCCATTTAAAGCCTTGTTCCAATACATTTTGACCTTACAAGAAAGAAAGAAAGCAGAAAACGATTCAGCAGCTGACCAAGAGAAAAAGAAAAGAAAAGAGAAGGAAAAATGGCACAAAAAGGGGCAAACTTGGCACAAGGAAATCAAGGAAGAGTTTTTCATCCAAATCAAAGGAATTTATTCATGTTTCACTCCACCATACTTTTGATATCACTAGAGGATTGTAAAGATGGGGCAAAGCACATTGGAAACATTTTTGAGCAACCAAGTCTCCCACTCCATCAATTTTTCCATTTTCTTGGTTTTTACTCTATTTCTTACCATTTTCTATGTTTTCATTTGTTTTTGTAGATGTTGATCCTAATCATGAATAATGGTGGAGATTAGACAATAAGCAAGCCTATGGTAGTGCAAGAAGCATGTGTGTATGAGTGAGCTCCACTTCCATCATCAACTTAGAACTCAAGGAGAGAGCCACCAAAACTTCCCATGAAAGGCTAGTGATTAAAATTCATCTCAATGACTCATGAAAGATGAAAAGGCTAAGTTGTTGATTTAAGGACAAGATATTAATCCATAGAGCTTAGATTTATGAGAATTGACAACCTTAGGTAATTTCTTTTCATTTGTTTCTAATTATGCTTAAGAAAATCTGGGGATACATACTTAGTGGTTTCGCGAGACGCTCAAGGTTAAGTGTGGGGGAGTTGATAGATATCATTTTGTTGATTATTTTAATTGCTAAAATCCATGTTTGACCTATGTTTTTATTGCTTAATTGTGAAATTGCCCTAGGTTTTAGAACTTACTCTTATTTTGGATTTAATTGTAAATTTACACATATTTGGATTATTTGGCCACTAAATTCTTGGTCTATTTTTGTAGGCATGAAAGGTTCATGGACTTAGGGCATATTGGGTCAAACATGAGTCGGAAGTGACCCGGATCGAGTTATCAAGATTAGGATTAAATCCGGGCCGTCCGATTCAAGAGCGGCAAGATCTGAGCCATCCGGGACCATCTGAAGCAATCTGAGCTAGGGTTAGGGTTGATCAAGCACTCTGATCAAGATCTGAAGGTTTCATCCCAATCAGAGCTAAATCAACCGTTGGATCAAGCTCGGAGGGCTCTAGATCGTCCATTCAAAGATTAAGTTGATCTGGACCATCCGTTGCACATCTGGAGGATCCGAGCTACCACGAGGCAGATCTTGACCCCTGATCAACATCCTCAAAGTTTGGCTCAAATCAGAGCAAGATCAGCCGTTGGATCTCCTCCAATCAATCTGAGCCGTCCATTGCTAATGTATTTAATCAAATTTTCCACAGGTTTCTCCTCGTCGCGTCTTCGCCGTTCTTCATCGTTTTTGTTTGTTCTTCATAGTTTCTTCAGATTTTTTCTTCCAAGAAGGCGTGACCACCTTAACTTCCATCCTAGATCAAGAATTGAGTCTTTGGTGATCGTTCCTTGAAGAATTCAGCTCCATTTGCGCCGGAACAGGGATTGTTTGGGGTTTCGGCAATTCCTCAGTCTGACCACTTTCTTCTCATCCACAATCTATTTCCAAGCGTCTGAGCCACTTGTAGGGGTTCTCAGGTGAGCTTAGACGATTCTCTAATCATCATCGCAGTTCCACCAGTTGAGATGGAGTGGATCGGATTGTAAATTCCAGCCAAGCGCAGATTTGAGCAGAATCGACTTCAGAAATGATTTTCCACTGATTTGCTGAGCCTAAGGGTTCGAAGCCAGCTCTTGCTTGACGACCAAGAAGTTCTTGAGCTGAGGAAGGGTTGAGGAGTAGTTTAGCTAGCTAATTTTCGTGTTTCGTAGTTGTAATTTGATTTCTGCACTTGTTCTGTTTCTGCATTTTCGTACCAGCAACTTAGTTCCAAATTTCTGAATTGTTTAGCTTAATTAGGTTTTAAATCTTCAAGTTAAGTAGTTTATGAGCTTGTTTAGGTGACAATCAAAGTCAATTTCAGCTAGTTTGCAATTCCATTTCTTGCGTGCCAATTCCCAGCTTGCGTGCCATTCAAATTCTGCATTTTTCTTCAGTTTCTGATTTGTCTCCGAGTGTTTGATCTCTGAATTGTTTTCAAGCTTTTTAGTTGTTAATTTCTGCTCTAGCATTAGATAGATAGCGTGTTTAGTTAAAATTGCACTTAATTATAGTTCTTTGCAATTCCATTTCTTGCGTGCAAATTCCATTTCTGCAAACCCAGATCAGTTCAGAAACTTCAGTTTATTTGCTTTTGAGTTTCGAATCCATTAAATGGGAATTCCACTTAAGTCTTGCTGATCATAAAAATAGCAAATCCATTTCAGTCATTTGCTTGTTTTGTGTCCAAGTTAACTGCTACGTTTCTGCATTTTGATAAATTCTGCACATCCTGTCTCCAATTTTTGCAATTCTGCCGCAAGGTTCTGCATCAGCTGTCTCCTCTTCATTGGCAGCTTGGTCTCCCAAGCTGAATTAATCAGCTACGAATTCCTGCATTTAAAGTTAGTTTTTGGCACAGCAACCTTCTCAATTAGGTGTACCAAGTTGCTGAATTCTGCAAGTTGTATCAAGTGGAAACTTGTTTTCATTCAAATGTTATTCCTTCAAATTCCTGCACACCACCTCAATGATAGCTTACATTCATTTCTGAACTACTTGGTTTTCATGTTTCTACAATATGAATTTCTTGCATTCGAATTGCTGCATTCATGGACAACCTGAATTTCTGCAGTTCTGCAGAAACATGCTCCGGCAGCCAATTATCTGTAATTCTGTAGCTTAGTCTGCATTAAAGTTTTGGAGTTCTGCATTCCAATCAATTGCAGAACATTCTGATTTGCTAGGTTACAGCTGTGGCATTTAGTTTCAGCTCAGTTAGTGAAATTCAGCTTTTCATTTCTGCAAAAGTCAGTTGCCAAGGCTGAGAGTTTCTGATTTTCAGACCAAAATCTGTATCAAGTGATGCCTGTTTCTTGTGAATCTTAGCCGAACCTTGGATTGTAGGATTCTAGTTCATTTGTCTTGCTTGAATTTGCATCAAACTTGTAGCTGCATACCTATTTGCTGTCTCTGAATTTCTGCAACATTCCTGCAGTTTTCTGCTGTTTCTGCAGATTTGTTGTGTTGAGTTCTTCATCGCCTGTTTTGATTAGTCTGTTGGAGTCTGAATGTCTTCCATTATCCATGCATATCATTGCATTCATAGCTGTGCTTTCCATGCTTAAATCGATTAGTTTCAAGTACAAGTTGGCACAAAAATTTCAGCTTTGGCACATGTGTTTTCCTTTTGCGTGCCAAGCTGATTTGGCACTGTTTTTCACCAGGAATTCACCTATCTTCTAGTGATGCATTGTGCTTGAAATTAGTTTGGTTTGCATTCCGTTAGTTGCTGAATTCCAATCCATAATTCTGCATGTGAGTGTTTAGTTGCTTGTATTTGGCATCAATGGACTTTAGGTGATATTTTTGGATCAGCTGTTCATAGATCACTTAGCACTCAGCTTGTATTAAGTGACGATCTCTTAAACAAATCTCTACATTAGTATCAATCAGAGCTGGGTTTGATTTGATATCGGTTTGATTTTCGAATTTCGCAATGTGGCATTGGTTAGATTGAGTTGTTTATTGGTTGAGTTTATCAATTGCCATTACCTAGTTTAATTGTCCAGCTAAGTCCTTGCCTTTTCCTTGAGTTTTCATTTCCGAATTTACAACCCAAAACCCAATTACTTATTTGAAACCCAAAAACACAAACGACACATAAACACGAGCTCGAATCAAACAACATCAATTAGTCCCGAGGAAAAATACGACCTGTGGCCCCTTTACTACATTTTCCTATTTTGATTGTAAAAAAGGGTTTCCAGCACATTTTATAAATTCTAAATTCTGACGGATCCACACATTTCGTGACAACTTTAATTAGCTAAATCGGGTCCGTCACATACTTTGTTTGATAGACATGAGTTTCTTCATTAGTTTGTTTGACTTGTAATCTTAAAAAGAAAGTCAACTCTCCAACTAGACTCATTTCAAACTTATTTTCCATATGTTTGATGAATTCATGAAAATGCTCATTATTTGTTAAACCAGAAATAATGTCATCAACATAAACTTGGGCAATAAAAATGTCTTTATCTTTAGATTTTAGAAATAAAGTTGGATCAATTATTCCCCTTCTAAAGCCCTTGGAGATTAAGAAGGATGAGAGTCTTTCATACCAAGCTCGGGGAGCTTGTTTTAACCCATATAAGGATTTCTTTAATTTATAAACATGATTTAGGGAATCTATATTTTCAAAACTGGGTGGTTGCTCGACATAAACTTCTTCCTTAATAAATCCATTTAAAATGTTGATTTCACATCCATTTGATGAAGTTTAAAACCCATGTGAGCGGCATATCCCAATAAGATCCGGATAGACTCTAATCGAGCTACGGGAACATAAGTTTCATTATAATCAAGTCCCTCAACTTGATTGAAACCCCTAGCTACTAACCTAGCCTTGTTTCTAGTGGCTCTCCCTTGATCATCCAATTTGTTTCTAAAGACCCACTTTGTTGTGATAATTGTACTATCATTGGGTCTTGGGACCAATTCTCATACTTCACTTCTCTCAAATTAGTTCAACTCTTCTTGCATTGCTGAGACCCAATCCGTATCATTTAAGGCTTCATCAATCGATTTTGGTTCAAGTTGTGATATTAGAGCAATTTGACTAGTATGTTCTCTAAAATAGGATCTAGTCCTTACTCCTTGTGCAACATCTCCAACTACTTGGTCAATAGGATGATCTTGATGATGTCTTAAGAGCCTAGAGATTATGGGCTCATCAATTTCATGATGATTATTGCCTCTTTCATCATCCGATACACTTCTTCCTCCCTCTTGATCAATACCCCCTAAGTGTAAGTTTTGAATTGCTTGGGTAATATTTTGATTTCTTTCATCTATATCCTGGTCAATGGAGGATTTCCTAGGGTAAGTGCTAGTAGACTCTTAAAATTCAACATTAGATGACTCCTCAATCATTTGAGTCATTTTGTTGTATACTCTATATCCTCTACTAGGAGATGAGTACCCAACTAAAATGCCCTCATCCGCCTTAGACTCAAATTTTCTTAAATCATCTTCAGTATTTAAGATATAGACCTTGCAACCAAACACTTTAAAATAGTGAATTTGAGGAATTTTCCCATTCCATAATTCAAAAGTTGTCTTTCCTAAAAATCGATGAATTAAAACATGATTTTGGATGTAACAAGCGGTATTTATCGCTTCCGCCCAAAAATAACTAGGTAAAGAATATACATTAAGCATAGTTCTAGCCGCTTCTTGCAAGGCTCGATTTTTCCTTTCTACAACCCCATTTTGTTGAGGTGTTCTTGGACAAGAAAATTCATGTTTGTACCCATTTTCTAGATAAAACTAGAGAAGTTTGAATTTTCAAACTCTCCACCATGATCACTCCTAATTCGGTTGATTTTGAGATTTTTCTCATTTTCAACCCTTTTGCTAAATCCTATGAATATTTCTAGAGTTTCATCCTTATGTTTCATAAAGTAGACCCAAGTGCATCTAGAAAAATCATCAACAATCACTAAACAATATTTATTTCCTAGTAATGAATGGGTAATATGACAATCAAAGAGATCTAAATGCAACAATTCTAATGGTAAAGAAGTACTAGTTAGAATTTTACCTTTGTGTGATGACTTAGATTGTTTGCCCTCTTGGCATGCATCACACATTTTATTCTTTACATACTTGATCTTTGGTAGTCCTTTTACCAACTCCATTTTGGCTACCTTTGCTATGTTCTTCATGTTGATATGTCCAAGTCTTCTATGTCATAGTCATCCTTCTTCTTCTCTTGATAAAAGACACTTAGTAGAAAGGTTAGAAGCATAGGAAAGAATGATATAATAAAGATTTGTTTTCCTATACTCTTCCAACATAACATTTTTCGAGCTATTGTGTTTAACCAAACATTTATTTGCATGAAACTCAACATTATATCCGATATCACATAATTGGCCAACACTAAGCAAATTGAATTCCATGTCCTTAATTTGAAGCACTTTGTGAATGATGATTATAGGTGATGTTGGTTTCGGTTATGCATGGGAATCCTCTCCATGTCCCCGGATTAAAACAAATCCGGATGAAAAGAAATTTCCCAAATGACCGTTTCATCATCGTACTAATTGATATGAGTGATCGCCTGAACAAACTAGTTGTTCAAGCAATCTAACTCATCTAATCAATTAGCCGCGGAATAGACGATGAATAGATCACCGGTTTTTGTGTTTATCTTCGGGGTCCATGATAATTAACAACATACAATTAATTAAGATGCAAGAATAAACCAAACAAGAATTATACCTCTTGTTTACCTCGCGATCTTCTATTGTATATCCTATCCTCTTCTTGGACGTCGTGTGAGCGACAATCTTTCAAGAAACAAAGTCACCAAAGCCAAAACAAAACCTCCTTTCTTCTTCTTGCTTGCGTCGGCCAAAGAAGGAAGCTCCTCTCCTCTTCACCTTGCGTCAGCAACCAAAACCTTAGCCTCTCTCCTTGCACCGCCGGCCAAGCCTCCTCTTCTTATTTTTGCACGCTAAGGAGGAAGAAGTGAAGGAGAAGAAAGGAGAAATAGAGAAGTAGACGAAGAAGAATAAGTTCCTCCTCTCCTTCTCAACCGGCGCCGCAAACACCAAGTGGTTGCCGCCGGCAGCCCTTCTTTCCCTCTTCAGCCTCACGCCGAACACCTCCAAGTGGTGTTCCTCCTTGACCTGTTGAAGCCTCACGCCAAAGAAGAAGAAGTGAAGAAGATGAGAAGAGAAGAAAACAACCTCTCTTCTTCTTCCTTTCACCCGGCGCCGCCCAACCCTAGGAGAGAGAGTGCAAGAGAGGAAGAGAATAATTAGGTTATGTTTATGATGCCTTGGTCTCATGACTCATGAGATATTTATAGGCTATAATAGGGACCATGAGGAGGAGTTGGGTCTTGGTCTCCTAATTGACCAAAGCCCGATCCATTAATCATAACCCAATCCACTAAAGGGTTATCAATGAACTACCGCACTAACCCCATAATAAATATGGGCTCCACCATATTATGTGTACATAATCTCCCTATATTTAAGATTTCGCGTATCAATTAATTAATTAAATTACTGATAATTTAATTAATTAATATCTAATGTGGGATCGTTTAGAATCGATGGGGGGGGGGGTGAATATCGAAAAAACTTTTTCGGATATAAAAAGAATTTTATGCAACGGAAATATAACACAATGCTAACACACTTGGTTTTACTTGGTTTGGAGTCTAGATTGGCTCCTACTCCAAGGCCCACGATCCTTGACCGTTTACATTAGGCAATTCTATATTTCGGAAAAATATTACAAACTTTAAGGCACGAATACAGAATTGAATATAAGAAATTAAATTAAATCAAACAAATACCGACGACCAGAAAATGACTCAAAGATCGGAGCAACGGGTCATCGTTGGTGCTTGAAGATTGAGCATAGGGACGTTAGAGCAGAGCACTTGAATATTGCGTTGAAAGAAGTGTTGTCTGGAAGCAAGGGCGTGAACCCCTTTATATACTGTTGTCTGGGCTGCCTATGTTGAATGGGGTGCCTGACACGTGTGCCCTTCTACTCGAATCCTCATCCGCTGACTTGGCCAGCGCTTATCCCTTCAACTAGGGCGCCTGGGATGACTGGGGCACCTGTATGATCACGGGTGCCTCCTTTGTTGACGTGGAGGCTAGCTTCACAGACTGCTGGAGAACAACCTTCTGGGGCGCCTGTATCCATACAGGTGTCTGTATGCTCGGGCGCCTGACTCCATTCAGGCGCCTGGGATGCAGAGAACTTCAACCTTTGTTCCTGCAACCAGGGTTAGTTCCAAAGCACAAGTAATAGATAAATTAAGTTCAATTAACAGCCTGTGCTGTCCTGGTTCTGACTTTGGGCTTCCCAAATGGAACCCTAGGTCGAACCGACGCCTAATGTTCCCTCTTCGGGGAACGTGTCCTCGCCTACTCCTCTCAGGAGAATTTACCTTTTGTCAACCGGCTCCTTCAGTTGGACTTTTACACGATCTTCCGGATCAGGACTTCGTGCCCAATCCACGACCAGGACTTATTGCCCAACCCTCGGTCAGGTCTTCGGTGCCCAGCCCTCGGCCAGGACTTATTGCCCAATTCCACGAACCAGGACTTCATGCCCAGTCCACGACCAAGACGTATTGCCCAACCCTCGGTCAGGTCTTAGGTTCCTAGCCCTCGGCCAGGACTTATTTCCCAATTCCACGAACCAAGACTTCGTGCTTAGCTTACCTAGGACTTTTCCTGCACACTTCAACAGATACGTTAGATCACAATATAACCTTAACTTGTGAACCATTTGCTATTATCAAAACCCATGTTCGATCTTGGTGCTTCCGGCATCAACAATCTCCCCCTTTTTAATTTATGGCAACCTAGTTCAAAAGTTATGTTAAAACATTCAAAGCAGGTATTTCAAACAAACATGTTTATTTTTCCTCTCATTTAAGAAAACCAAGTTTTGATAAAAATATGCACCAAGCTCCCCCTGAATTAGAGATTCACCCTCGGAAGCTTTCAAAGATAAGCAGATTTTCAAAACAGTTTAAGTGTACCCATTTTGAGGAAAAAGTTAAAGTCCCTCCTTTTTTTTTGTGAAATAAAGATCAGAAAATTTTGACCAAGTATATTTTTTCAAAACTTTTGAAGTTTGAAAAAGTTAAGATACCTTTTTTGAAAAGATTAATAAATTTTTCTGAAAAAGGAATTTTAACTTCTCTTAAAAAGTTTGTACTTAAAAAAACATACTTTGCCCTTAGAAATATTTTGCAAAAATAATTTTGCACTTAGAAATATTTTGCAATTTAGAAATATTTTGCAACTTAGAAATATTTTTCAAAAAAAATTTTGCTCTTAGAAATATTTTGTAAAAAATTTAGCACTTAGAAATATTTTGTATTTTGAAAAATTTTGCACTTAGAAATATTTTGCACAAAAAATTTTGCACTTAGAAAAAGTATTTTGTATTTTGAAAATATTTGCAAACTATTTTGTACTTGAAAAACATTTTTCACTTTAAAAACATTATACTTTGAAAAATACTTGAAAATATCGTGCACATAAAAATATTTTTGCAACAAAAAAGTTTGCTCTTTGAAAATTTAATGCACTTGAAGTTTTAACTTTACTTTTTCAAAAAAAATAATTTTTTTTCTTTTCTACTCTCCCCCTTTGCCATATATCAAAAAATATATACTGTTCGAAATAAACAATTACGAATCAAAGCTAATTTATTTTGAAAAAAAATCTGAACACATATTGAACCAATTCTAGTGAGTCCAAGCTATAAAAAGAATCAAACCAACTAAATTAAACTCGTTCGGGTCCTGTCTAACCCAGTTAGTTACTTACTAACTGTTATATAACAGCAGCTTTCACTAGGGTTAATCAAGTTAAGTTATCTGATCAAGTTAGATTTTCTAAGCTTGAACACTTAGCTTGATTGCTGTTCAAATGTATTTATCGCCCCAACTACTCTAGATGCACTGACTTAAAGTATCTTGAGTCAAGGCATAGACCTAAGCATCTCAACCCAGTCTAGGTTATCAATCAAAGTGTCCTAAGGTTCTTGTGAGATGTTGCCTTCTAGATCTATAAGAGCATGCAATTCTAGGGTTAAAACCTAGGCTAAATCCATTACGTAGAAAACCCTAGTTTTTAAAGGGGTAATTTTTAGAAAAATCTAAGTCATAAAATAATTTTAATTTCAACAAAATTAAGAAAAGGATTATTCAAAAAAATATGAAAAAAAATTTAAGAAAAATTAGAAACAGTCCTATTCTACTAAGCATAACCCTAAAATATAAGTCAAATATGAAGCGGATAAATAAATCAGGTGTAAAGAAGTAGCCAAGTCAAGTGCATAATGTAAGTCAACAAGTCAGCCCTACAAAGTAGAGAAAGTCAGATCATCAGAAATACAACTCTGGTCTAAGAAGATGGGCCAGGAGGCCAAAATGGGTTGGGCTGCCACGACCGAAACAGTGACATCATCTCATTGTGTCGGGCCTGGTCTGCATCGTGTCGGGCTTGAAGTGTGTCCATGTGCTCGACGTGATGCGCCTCCATCTCCTCTCGAAAACTGTGGACCTCCATCTCTATCTGTGCAAGTCGATGGTCCATAGTCCGAGGAGGCAGTGGTGGTGGAGACTCTCACAATTGCTCCTCGATCTCGGCGGTGAGATCGGCTACGTCAACGTCCACCTCGTCGTCTAAGTCGATCTGGCATCGAGCACCTCGTCGTCTCCATGGCAAACCCCCGGTGGTCGAGATGTCTATGGCCGCTAACGAAAAATTCGTAGACCCTATCTCATCAAATTCAGTCAAAGTGATGACCTCTCCAGCAGAGATGTCACGACCATGGTGATGAAGGAGGGGCATGAGAACGTGACAGTAGGGTGTCCATACTCTGGAGTGGGTGGATATACTGGAAGCGTAGATGATCGTCTGGAACATGTGTAGACCAATGTCTATGTCCAGGTGGTGGATCATCGCGTATAGTCTATGTCACGACCATGTGTAGCCGCTACATCTCGAGAGGTCAAAGGAAGAATGCAGCGGATCAGGACTCTGTAAAGAGCGCAGTCCTGAATGCGCAGATCGACGGACTAAAATCTCTGTACCATCGGGTCCCTCTCCTCTCCGAAAAAGTAAGAATAGAGAGTATCAAGGGTGATGTGCGAATACGGAGGAGCGAAGGAAAGATCCGTCGGAGGATAGCAGCAGAATGTGGACTGAGAAGGTCATAGTCCAAGAAAACGGTTAAAAAGGGTAGGCGTGATAGTGAGTGGAATGGTCTGGACAGTGGTAGAGTAGCAAAAGTCATCAATTTTAACTAAATTATTATAAAATTCTGCACACAAGGTCGTGTTAATAAGACTGGTGCAATACACTAGCTGGTCTAACTGGTAGAAGTTTATAACATTTATTGCTAAAGGGCACGATTGGGTAAAGAAGCTTCTATTTAAATAGCTGGTCTTAATGGGTTTATATGTTGTATGTGCGAACTTATTAAATAAAGCTAAGGTCGGAAATCTAGGGTCCAGACTGGGCTCGACCCCGGGGATGGTTTGGGTAATTCGGCGCTTACTAAATAAATTAACAAGACTAACATTATTGACAAAAATTGAGCTTTAATTTGAAAATTCAAAAGTAAATTTATAGCTACTTCATACCGAGGCAGCATTATAGGAGGAGGATGATTTGGGAAGCTTTGGGGCACCTTAGAAGATGTGAGAGGATGAAAGGGGATGGTTTGAAGTGTGGTGAAAGAGGCTGGCCGCATGGGTTTATAAAGGTCATCCCAGGCGCTAGTAAGGTCACAAGGGCGCCCGTGACAGGCTTTGAGGCGCCCAAGTGTGTCTCGGGCGCCAGAGTTCAGTTTTGCTCAGGTTTGGAAGAGTTGATTGCCTCGAATGTCGGGAAAGGTATGGGGCGCCAGTGATGGTCTCGGGTGCCCATGTTGACCAAGTTTGACCAAGCAATATTTCAATCAAGTCCTAGGTTCCATTGTAATTATGATCTAAGTACTCAACTCAAAGTTGTTTTCGAAAATACTCTAAGTACTTAACTCAAAATTATTTTCAAAAATTTTCCAAGCACTTAAAATTCTGGTGAGAATTTTCTAAGTGTCAAAACTTCAAAATTTTCTTGAAAATTTTCTAAGTGCTAAAGGTAAATGTTGTGAAAAATTTTCTAAGTGCCTAACTCAAGAATATTTTTAAAAATTTTCTAACTTAAAATCCCTTTTTGAAAATTTTCTAAGTGATTGAAAACCTGAAAAATCTTTTCATTTTATCAACAAAGACTTAGAAATGTTTTCGAAAACCCCACGCATTTTTGAAAAACTCAGGGGGAGATTTCTTCCAGGGGGAGGAAATTAAATCTGTTACTTTACCTATGCCTTTAACTTAACTTTTTGAACTGGGTTGCCATAAATCAAAAAGGGGGAGATTGTTGGAGCAAGCAGCACCTAACTCAAATCTGGGTTTTGATAATGGCAAAGGGTTCAGAAGTTAACATGTTATTGTGATCTAACTTGTTCACTGAGTGTGCAGGAAGAAGTCCTAGGTTCACTAGGCAAGAAGTTCTGGCAAAGGGCTGGGCAAAGAAGTCCTGGTCAAGGACTGGGCAAGAAGACCTGATCGAAAGTCGGACAAAGAAGTCTTGGTCGAGGATTGGGCACGAAGTCCTGGCAAGGGGCTGGGCACCGAAGACCTGACCGGAAGTTGGGCAAGAAGACCTGACCGGAAGTTGGGCACAAAGACCTGGTCAGGTGGATTGGGCAAAAGTCCAACCGGAGGAGCTGGTTAGCAAAAGGTAAACTCTTCTGAAAGGAGTAGGTGAGGACGCGTTCCCCGTCGAGGGAACAGTAGGCGTCGGTTCGACCTATGGTTCCATTTGGGAGACTCGAAGTCAGAACCAAGATAGCTACGGCTGTAATTAATACTTGTTATGTTTTTTGGGACTAACCGAAGTTGCAGGGTCGAAGGACTAGTTGTCTACAAGTGAGGTACTTCACTGGGCCTAGGCACCCGAATGGAGACAGGCGCCCGAATGGGCTCAGGCGCCCGTATGGATACGGGCGCCCAAGAGTGAAGGCAAAATCCAAAACATAGCTGCGAAGCCACTAGACCAAGGCGGATCAGGCGCCCGTGAGGTCACAGGCGCCCCCATCAGCTCAGGCACCCAAGTAGGGGAGGATAAGCGCTGACCGAGCCCGCGGATAAGGATTCGCAGATCGAAGGGCAAGTGTTAGGCACCCCCAACCTGTCAAGCGCCCGTATGAGCACTATAAAAGGGGCTCGACCCCAAGACTTCTACATCACTTTTTCTCAACGCTCCAAAGCTTTTCGTTCAAGCACTACACCCCGGCAAACTACGACTTCGAGATCCCAGCTCCGACGATGACCCTCTGCTCCGAAATTCGATCCACATCGGGCGTCGGTAACGAAAAGTGTAGCAATTTCAATTTCCTGAAATACTCTTGTACTTAACTTGTAAATCCTTTTGCGTGATTATAGTATTGCCCAAAGTAAACGGTCAAGGACCGTGGGCCTTGGAGTAGGAGCCGACCGCGACTCCGAACCAAGTAAAAAATAGACTTGTGTTCTTGTGTATTTAATTTCTTTCCGCTGCGTATCTGCTCTATCTTAATCCGAAAAGTTTTTAACGATATTCACTCCCCCTCTATCATTTTGCTTGATCCAACACATGTCATCCTTCACGCATGCCTCGAAGTCCGCGTCCCTCGACTCATCGTCTCTGCTCCAGCAACCTCGATCTATCGCCTTCAAGTCTTCTTCGACTTTGGCCCTTGTCCCTCAGATGCACACGCAAGCCCACGGCTTGCCTCCATGCCATCCTTCACATACGCCTCGAAGTCCGCTTCCCTCGGCTCATCGTCCCTGCTTCATCCATGGTCTCTCGGATGCGCACACAAGCCCACGGCTTGCCTCCATTCCACCCTTCACCTGAAGACATCCAACCAAGTATATGTATACCTGCAAACGTACACACTCACATACACATATTAGACCAACAACAAACCCTAACTTAATCATATTGACACACATATCAAAACTCATAATCCTCCATATCATACTTGGGTTAATTGCCCTAACAATCTCCCCCTTTTTGATGTGTGACAATATGTTTAAGTTAGGTAAAACAACAACAATAGCAATTGTAAATTAACAGCATAACATACTTAAGAGACATACACATGTCCTCCCCCTTAACCTATGCTCTCCCCATAATTTTCAATTTTCACTCACAACACCAAGTTATGTTCTCCCATATCAAGTTAAACCTAACTTAACATCACAAGTTCTCCCCCCTTTGATACCATCAAAAAGATTGCCCCAAGCAATCCTACCCCTAGTGTCAATGAGAACCCATTTCCATATCTGAAAAACCCTCAGAAATCACAAACCCGAAAGATCAGTCGACTGATCCAACATCAGTCGACTGGTACCCTCAAATCGCAAACTTACCGAAACATCAGTCGACAGCCCCAAGGGCAGTCGACTGATATAGCCTATTTCTAAATTTCCAACCCAAATTCAAAAATTCCTAGAAAATTCCACAAAATTCAAAAAAATATAAAACTTTGCAAGCATATTTGTTAGGATATAATCTACCCTAGAAAAATATGGTTTCATGAAAAACACCAAATATGCTTGACTTTTGGTACAAACTCCAATTCTTTTAAAATGTATCAATTTGTATCAACTCTTAAGCTTTTAATTGATTCCATGTGTTTGCCAAGCCTATCCATTACCATTTCACAAATAGAATTGACCTCAACTCCCCCCTTTTCCTTATATATTCTCAATATGATAAGACCACCCCCCCTCTTTTATCTCTTAACCTTTAGATAAATCAAATTTGTCTTACATTTCATGACATCAATAAAGCATTATTTCAATCATCACATCATGAACTGAACTAAAAGTAATATAAAATATGAATTCAAAGTTTCATACACAATTCAAAGTAAAGCATAAAAGTAGCACAAGGGCCAAAGCCCCGAAGTATTAAAGTGTTACAATTTCAAAATAGGTGTTTGAGAAATAAAACATAAATCCAAGCATACACTCTCAACACTAGAACCATCAAATCAACTGAAACTACTCGTCATCGCTTGGAGGAGGAGGAGGAGGAGCCTGATACATCAGACTTCCACTAGCCTTCCAAACTCTTTGGCACATTCCATAGTCCATCTAATTGTTGGGTTCTCCCGACACCAAAACATAAAAACGCAGCGGAAACAAGAACCCTCAAGCGATCCATGCGAATGAAAAACTAGTACAATGTTCATCTATCTAATAGATCTATCTAATGTGTATACCTTTGGAGCGTGCCCTTTGCTTATCCCGCTCGTCCAAGATGCGTCGGATCTCTAGCACGTTCAAGTGTCCGTGCCTCTATTCGTATCCACACGGACAGAATCTCTCAACTTCGAGAGAACTACCTTAGTTGTGCTAGCAACTTGAGGTAGCTCACAGAACACCAAGAACCCTACAATAGGATTTCGGCCAAAAGAGGAAGATGAGGGAGGGAAGAAGAAAGCATCCAAAGTCACAAGGCCTCCTTTTATACTCATCCCATGAATATGAAGAGGTTTGTGTCTCTTTGGCTTCCTTCATTAATACCAATAAAGAGCACATCTTTTCATGTGGCTCTTTATCTTTTCTCATGCAAGAAAAGAATCTTTTCTTTTCCTTCATTAAACACTTTAATGAATTTTTCCCTTTTAATCCCGACCGGGCCTCTCGGGCTTCCGACCAGGTCTCCCGACCAAGTCTGCCGAGCAAGTCGTCGAGCTCCCGACCCAGTCTGCCGAGCACCGAGCCCCGACCCCAGTCTATCGAGCTCCCAGCTCAGTCTGCCGAGTGCCAAGCTCCCAACTCAGTCTGTCGAGCTCCTAGCCCAGTCTACCGAGTGTCGAGCTCCCGACCCAATCTGCCGAGCTCCTAGTCCAGTCTGCCAAGTGCCGAGCTTCGACCCCAGTCTGCCGAGCTCCCAGCTCAGTCTGCCGAGTGCCGAGCTCCCGACTCAGTCTGTCGATCTCCCAGCCCAGTCTGCTGAGTGGCGAGCTCCCGACACTCGCTCCCGAGTTCCCAACTCGAGCTCCCAAACTAACCTCTCGAGTTCCTAACTTGGGCTCAGATCTCCCGAGTTCCCAACTCGGGCTCCCGAAGCATCATGTCCTTAGTGTGTGACCCAATAGGTTCTTGTGACGTTGGCAATGCGCCTAAACACCTTAGACACATAAGCAATGAGAGGCATCTAGCAATGCATCATTGCTGTTAGTGAGAGCCCTAGAGCCAATCATATGATGATTACTTTTTGGACTCATTGTATCATATTCTTGTATATATATTTCTTATATATAAAGGCATTTCTTATGGTTATTGTACTTATGTGTATTGGTGCCAAATAACTTAGTATAATAACGTCCTTGAGTAGAAGGTTCTTATCTATATCAATCGATTAGTTGAATCGATAGTGAGATGATATAGAGAACACTACTCTTAATTATTCCTAGTCAAGTATTAACGTTCAAGGACAATGTTAATGCATAGAGACTAGCATGTAGGTCAACATGATGACTTGATCTCACAAGTCATGGATATGTGATATCAAGTTGACACATGGGTATACATTAGAGAATGTATACTGAATGGCCCGCCATGAGAAAGTATCATGGATCGTTATATGAGTGTCATATACTTTCTCATGTGACTATTAGTATGACTATACTCCTACACCTGAAGTTACCATAGTTCCCTACATAAGGAGTTACGTACTTTGGCTTCGTCAAACGTCACCCGTAACTGGGTGGACTATAAAGGCGATTACTGGGTTTGTAACAAATTATGCGGAGAGATGTGAGTAACGTAGATGGGATCTATCCCTCCTATATGACGGGAGTGATATCTTCGTTCTTGATAGAGTAAGACCACTAAGTGCATGGCCATGCCCAAATAAGGCAATATTAGATATTGAGCTTATTTGATTATAGTGAGTCTACTTGGAGATCAAGACATATAGATTGATTTGAGGATGACACGGTCTATGCCTCATGAAAGATCAATCTAGATATCGAGGATAGAAGGACGTTGTCACATATTGTGATGGTCACAATTATTAGTCACAATAGTGATGTTGGATCTCGACATTCTTGTAACTTGGGTAGCAATGATGTGTTGCTAGATACCTCTCATTGCTTATGTCCTTAAATAGGTTTAAGGGCATTGCCAACGTTACAAGAACCTATAGGGTCACACACATAGAGCAATAGATGGAGAATAAGTCCATATGATGGACCGAGAGTAATGAAGTCAAAGTTTGACTTTGGCTAAATATGGAAAGTCCTTAAAAGGCAAGTTTGACTTGACTCAAATTAGACAACTTGAGTTGGACTCGAGTTTGATCCAAGTGTTGAATGAATCTAATCATGGGAGAATAATGAAGTCAAAGTTTGACTTTGGCTAAATATGAAAAGTTCATAAAAGGCAAGTTTGACTTGACTCAAATTAGACAACTTGAGTTGGACTCGAGTTTGATCCAAGTGTTGGATGAATCTAATCATGGGAGAATAATGAAGTTAAAGTTTGACTTTGGCTAAATATGGAAAATCCATAAGAGGCAAGTTTGACTTGACTCAAGCCACATCACCTTGACTTGACCAAGTGATGACTTGGCATCATCATCAAGGCTAAGTAACCACCCCATTTGAATTTTGAATTCAAATAGGGGGTTACCCAAGGTGGTGGTCGGCCACTTAATGGCCAATAATGGCCATTAAGTGGCCGGCCACTTAAACACACAAAAAGGGTTTTGTGTGTGTGTGTGATTTCTTCTCCTCACTTGGTTTTGTTTTGTTTTGCTCTCCCTCTCCTCTCATCTTGCCGAGACCCCAAGTAGTGCTAGCACACTTTTGGGCTCTCCTCTCCACTCTCTTGCTTGTGTGGATACTTCTAGAGGGTTGCTACTTTGCATCCTTGAGATCCGACACCAACCGAGGAGCGAGCGGGAATTGCGGGGCACGCATCGAAGGTAGTTTTCTCTTCTCTAATAGATCTAGGTTGTAGATCAGTTTTGAAGCATGTAAACGAGCACTCATAAATTTTTGAAATGGTTTTCTTCGCTCGGATCCTTTCTATTGGGGCTTTCGGGGTTTCCGCGACGCGAAAAAGCAGTTTTTGTGGCCCGAAAAACCCTACAGTGGTATCAGAGCCACGAGCGAAGCTTGTGCTCGTTTTGGTTTTTATTTTTTTTGTATTAGATACAAAATTTAGATAATTTTATGCTTCTGTAATTTTTCTAAATTTTAGGATTTTTGAGTATTTTTCCTCGTAGAGGCAAAGCGACGAGTGCGAAACACTTGTAGACTTTGCCACCGAGAAAAACTTCTCCGAAACGGCAAGTTTCGCCCAAATGGATTTTGGGACAGCGGGTAAAGGCACTGTATAATCGCAAGAAGACACTCGTGAAGGTTATTTCACGAGTAGGGGTGCTGCCCCTAACTCCGCAAGGGGCCTTGTCTCGCGATTACGCCCGAAACCCGCTTACCGGGACCGCCGCGGAGTTGTGACTCGAAAAATTCTAAAAATCAGTAGAAAAATTATATAAAATCTGTAAAATTACATAATTTTGAATTATGTACAGTAGTGTGATGGTCATGGCCCAAATCCCAATTTTTAATAAGATTAAAATTGTGTTGTAATTCATAATACGGCCTGCGCGCCGTTTTTGTACATGTGCGTGTTGTATTGTGTTTGCGACCTGCGTGTCGGCTTTTAATATTTTATTTCTATTGTATTTCATATTTAGACTCGAATGTAACTCAAGTATAAAAATTTGTAATGTACAAAAGTGAAGACGACGGAAATTCCGGAGAACTTGGACTCGGGAGAACTAGCTGACAACACCAAGACGGTTAAGAGGAAGCGCTTGGAGAAGCCGCTAGACCTAGGTTGACCATCGGATCCTCTCATTGGCTTGAGAGGGTCTTAGCAGGGCCATGACCAAGTCACTTATGTTTATTTTTATTATTGCTATGCTTGTGATGTATATGATGCATGATAATGTAGAATAGTAAAAATAAACTTAAGTGTATGAGATGCACAAGTAATGTGGGAACCACATTTTGATGTGCACTTAATACACATTTAGGATTAAATTAGATTTCATAAATGCCTAGATGTGATGCACATCCTTGATTAGATTAGATCTAAAATCGAATCAACTCGTAAACGCCTACCGGGTCCTGATACCCATCACTACCTCGATCATATGCGCTTGTCGATTCTGCCAAAGCAGAGCAACGCATTTAATCTTGGTAGGATGCGGAGGGACAACCTTGGTCCCGCCTATCACGGCTCGGGTTAGATCGAGCTCAATCAGATTGAGTAACTAGTTAACTCAATTGGATCGAGTAAAGCTATAGGCGTATTCCAACAGTTGGAAAGGGTAGGACAAAATCACCGTTTTAAATAGTCTTGAGCGATTTAGCCAAAGCTAACTCAAGATTATTCGTAAACGTTAAATCTTGATCCTATAAACAAGAGTTGCATAGGGATGTAATTGATAAATTAGTTATCTACCGATCATACTAAGTCTTGGGCGATTTAGCCAAAGCTAACTCAAGGCATAGTATGATGTGGATCTTGTCCCACATAAATTATAGTAAATTGGTACGGATCTAGTAGTGTGGTTGACCACTCCAATGACTTGATTCCACCAAAATTCCTATAATTTAGTGGGAGCATCATTTAATTAAAGGCTAATTAGATGATTACTAGAATATGATATTTATTCTCTGCAGTTATCTGTTGTAGATTGCCATGTCTTCAACGCGAATACTCTCTCTCTGCGATCTGTCCTGAGAAGGACAAGCTCACTGGAGCTAATTTCCTGGACTGGTACAGGAACTTGAGGATAGTCCTCAAACAGGAACGTAAGCTGTACGTTCTAGAGCAAGCAGTTCCTGAAGCACCACCACCCTCAGCCATCCGTAGCGTTAGAGATGCTCATCAGAAGCATCAAGACGACGCGTTAGACGTGTCGTGCCTAATGCTATGCTGCATGTCCTCTGAGCTTCAGAAGCAACACGAGAACATGAATGCTTACGATATGATTGACCACCTCAAGCAATTATATCAAGGGCAGGCAAGGCATGAGCGGTTCGAAGTGACTCAGGCCCTCTTTTCATGCA
>JAGFNQ010009013.1:60272-91305 GCA_024364735.1 Boesenbergia rotunda | reverse complement strand
CAAGTAAGAAAGCTTTAAGTTTCAGTTTTTCTATTGCTCCTTTATTTAATGCAGTATAGAGAAATGCTTAAGTACTACTCACATGTGCATAGAACAAGGAAGCATGTTTAATCCCTTAGTATCACGGAATCATGTTTAATCCCTAGAATGGACATTAGATACTAAGTAAGAAGATAAGTTATACCTAGAGAAGTAGTAGTGATTTCTTGTTCCTTTATACATTATTAGATGGCAAGAAGAGGCCGAGCTCCTAATGCAAGGAACAGAACCCCAGTTCAAGATAACAATGAGCCTGGCACAGAACAGCCAGACCTGATGGCAGTCATTGCTCAAATGCAAGCTCAGATGACAGAACAACAGAAGATCATCGCCACACTGATGGCAAATCAGCACCCAGTGCCCCCTACACCACCCCAGCAGGAGTGGAAACTCCAGTGGTGGCTGAAGTTCCACCAGTCCCACAGGAGACCCCTGCTGTGAACCGAAGACAAGAAGCATACCTCGTCCAGTGGCAGAGGCTGAAACCCGAAAGCTTCTCAGGCACGACTGAGCCCTGGGATGCCCAGGCTTGGTTCAAGACTTTAGAGAGCACGATGGAGCTTCTTGACTGGCCAGAAGTCGAGAAGGTCAAATGTGCCTCCTTCTGCCTAACTGGAGATGCTCGTATGTGGTGGGAGCGAGTCAAGAGTAAGAGGATAGTCAACCAGATGAGCTGGGCAGATTTCGAGCAAGAGTTCTATGAGGAGTTCTTCCACATGCGGGTTACCAACAAGCACTACGAGGACTTCATGGAGTTCAGACAAGGTAGCCTACCAGTGGGAGAAGCAGTCGCAAAGTTCAACAGACTAGCTCGCCTCTGCCCAGAGCTAGTCAGCACAGAGAAGGAGCGAGTCAGACTGATGCTCCGCATGCTGAACCCTGAGATAGCACTCAACGTGAACAGCGGGATGCACCGACCCCAGACCAGCGAGGAGTTGGTCAGTAGTGCTCTAATCTCAGAGCACTACCTGAATAGCATCAAGGCACAGCAAGCACAGCAGAAGCCAGTCCTGATTGAGAACAAGACAATAGGAGGCCAGAAGCCTCAGCCAAATAGCCAGAACTGGAAGAACAAGAACCACAAAAGGAAGCAGTGGCCTGGCAGCCAGAAAGGAAAACCAGAGAATAAGCAAGCTAGGTATCCACCTTGTCCTAAGTGTGGGAGGAACCATCCAGGAACATGCCTTTTGGGTGTAACTGGATGCTATTCATGTGGACAAGAGGGACACAGATCCAAAGACTGCCCAAACAAGTTCAAGGTACTTCCTCAGCAGTCCGTACAGTATGGAGGCCAGCCTCAGTTACATTACATGCCTACTATACTGGAGGGACCTCAGATCAGTCAAGGAGGGTTGGAAGCAGCACCAGTTCCAACCAATGCCAGAGTCTTTGCCCTCACGAAGGAAGAAGCTGCCAGCGCCTCCACGGTCGTAACAGGTCAAATAGTTATTTTACAGCATTTAGCTACTACACTGTTTGACACTGGGGCGACCCATTCTTTCGTATCAGTACCTTTTGCTAGTAAGTTACAGGTGCCTACAGAGAGTTGGGAGTCCAGATTCCTGACAACTCTCCCTTCAGGGGAAATCATGGAGTCCACCCAGAGGCTCCGGGCTGTGCCAATCAAGATTTCAGACCGAGAGCTATATGTCGATCTGATAGTCCTTGCGATGCAGGACTTCGACATCATACTGGGCATGGATTTCCTCAGTAAGTACAGCGCTTCAGTGGACTGCCGTAGAAGGAAGGTGGTTTTCAGCCCAGAAGGAGAACCACCATTCGAGTTTCAAGGAGCCCCAAGGAGGAAGACTCAGAAATTTCTCTCAGCCTTGGCAGCCCACCAGATGCTAGAGCAAGGGTGTGCTGGTTTTCTTGCACACATAGTGGAATCAGAAGCAAAGGAAGAACTCAAGCAGGAGGATGTACGGGTAGTCTGCGAATATCCAGAAGTGTTCCCAGAAGAATTACCTGGACTACCTCCCAACCGAGAAGTGGAATTCGAGATCGAGCTAGTGCCCGGTACCGGTCCGGTCTCGAAGGCCCCATATCGTATGTCTCCAGCAGAGTTGAAGGAATTACAAGAGCAACTCCAGGAGCTACTAGACAAGGGCTTCATTCGCCCGAGTCATTCACCCTGGGGAGCTCCTGTACTTTTCGTCAAGAAGAAGGATGGGTCTATGCGTCTGTGCATAGACTACAGAGCTCTGAACAAGGTGACCATCAAGAACAAGTACCCCCTTCCTAGAATAGATGATTTATTTGATCAACTCAAAGGGGCTACAGTGTTCTCGAAGATAGACCTGCGTTCTGGGTATCATCAGCTAAAGGTTAAAGAAAGTGACATCCCCAGGACGGCCTTCAGGACAAGATACGGCCACTACGAATTTGTAGTAATGCCTTTTGGAGTAACCAATGCTCCAGCAGTCTTCATGGAGCTGATGAACCACATCTTCAGGGAGTATCTCGATAAATTCGTCATTGTATTTATTGATGATATTCTCATATACTCACAGACTCCAGAGGACCATGCTACACACTTGAGGATAGTGCTGCAGATCCTTCAGCAGGAGAAGCTCTATGCAAAATTCTCAAAGTGTGAGTTTTGGCTAGATCAGGTGACCTTCCTAGGTCACATTGTATCCAAAGAAGGCATTCAAGTTGATCCAGCCAAGATAGAAGCAGTCAGCAACTGGTGTAGACCCAAGAATGCCAGTGAGATCAGAAGCTTCTTAGGCCTGGCAGGATATTACAGAAAATTTGTGGAGGACTTTTCCAGGATAGCCTCTCCACTCACAGCCTTGACCAGAAAGAACAAGAAGTTTGAATGGTCAGATAAATGCGAGCACAGTTTTCTAGAGCTGAAGAAGAGACTGACCAGTGCTCCCATCTTGACTGTTCCAGAGAGTGACAAGGCCTTTGACATCTACAGTGATGCATCCAAGATGGGCCTTGGAGCTGTCCTCATGCAAGATGGTAAAGTAATAGCATATGCCTCCAGACAGCTCAAGGACTATGAGAAGAATTACCCTACCCACGACCTTGAGCTAGCAGCTGTGGTTTTCGCACTGAAGCTCTGGAGACACTACCTGTATGGAGTGCAGTGCAGAATCTTCACAGACCATCAAAGTTTGAAGTACTTCTTCACTCAGAAGGACCTGAATATGAGGCAGCGCAGGTGGCTAGAGTTGGTCAAAGATTATGACTGTGAAATCCTCTACCACCCAGGTAAAGCTAATAAAGTGGCAGATGCACTGAGCAGAAAATCCTGTGCAGCACTGATGTCCCTATCATCACTGTCTCTACCACTTCAGAAAGAAATAAAGGATTTTGGAGTCGAGGTAATAATTGGGCAACTTTCTGCATTGACTCTAGAGTCAACCCTGCTTGTGGATATACAAAGAAAGCAAAGTCAAGACCCAGAAATCCAGAAGATCAAGCAGGGGATCCAAGAGGCAGAAAATTCAGAGTTTCGAGTATCAGATAGTGGCATCCTCTATCTTGGAGACCGCCTTTGCGTCCCCAATGATGAGGAACTAAGAAAGAATATTTTAGAAGAAGCCCACAGTACCCCGTACTCTATGCATCCTGGTTCTACCAAGATGTACCAAGATTTAAAGAAAGGTTCTGGTGGTCTGGACTCAAGCGAGACGTGGCCAGATATATCAGTACCTGCTTGACCTGCCAGAGAGTCAAAGCAGAACACCAGAGACCAGGAGGAGTTCTACAGCCACTTCCCATTCCAGAGTGGAAGTGGGAAGAAATATCCATGGACTTTATCACAGGTCTTCCAAGAACCACCCATGGACACGATGCAATTTGGGTGATAGTGGACAGATTGACCAAGTCTGCCCACTTCCTAGCCATCAAGTTATCGCATTCGGTAGAGCAGTTAGCACAGCTGTACGTGAAAGAAGTAATCAGGCTTCACGGAGTTCCGAAGTCGATCGTTTCTGACAGAGATGGGCGGTTCATCTCCCATTTTTGGAGGTGTGTTCAGGACGCCCTAGGCACCAGACTTCAGTTCAGCACAGCTTTCCATCCCCAGACAGATGGACAAACAGAGAGAGTAAATCAGATTTTAGAAGACATGCTCAGGGCTTGTGCATTGGACTTTAAAGGTAGTTGGTGCAAATTTCTGTGCTTAGCTGAGTTTGCCTACAACAATAGCTATCAGGCCACCATCAGGATGGCACCTTATGAGGCATTGTATGGCAGGAAATGCAGATCACCCATATGTTGGCAAGAAGCTGGTGAGAAGAAAGAGATGGAGTCAGGACTAGGCAGCCAGACTGAGCTTATAGATGAGACCACTCAGGCTATCCAGACGATCCGCCAGAGGATTGAGACTGCCCAGAGTAGACAGAAAAGTTATGCTGACACACGCCGTAGACCACTTGAATTCCAAGTTGGAGATTCAGTATTTCTCAAGGTCGCTCCTATGAAGGGAGTGATGAGATTTGGCAAGAAGGGCAAGCTAAGTCCTCGCTACATAGGACCCTACAAGATCATAAAGAGGGTTGGTAAGGTAGCATATGAGCTGGACCTACCAGAGGATATGTCAGCTATCCACAGTACCTTTCATGTCTCTATGCTAAAGAAGTGTATTCACGACCCTAGCCAAGTGATTCAGCCTCAGTCAGTACAGATCCAAGAAGATCTTAGTTATGAGAGCAGACCGACACAGATAGTGGACAAAGCAGTTAAAAGATTAAGAAACAAAGAAGTGCCACTAGTGAAGGTCATCTGGCAGAATCAAAAGCATGAAGAGGCTACTTGGGAACGTGAGGACAGCATGAGAGAGAGATATCCAGAATTATTCTAAGTTCGAGGACGAACTTTTCATAAGGTATGGGGGATTGTAACGCCCCAAAATTCCCATTTTTAGTTCTTAAAGTCCTTAGAATTATTTAAAAATGGTTTAGAAATATTCTAGATATTTTTAGGGATTTTTAGAATATTTTTATGGAATTTTTCGAGTCCGTTTAGTATAAAAAAAAAGAAAAACGTTTAAGGGCAGCCGGAGTTCGAACCCGCGACCAGCACGAAACCAGAAACGCGCGCGACCAGCTGGGCTAGGGTATCAAGCACAACAAAGGATGGAGAGAAATTTATTTAAGGTGTAGTTAGGTTAATCCGCCCCATAAGTATAAATAGGTAATTAAAGAGAGAAGTTTTATTTCTCTCCTCTCCAAACCCTCACACCGACCTCTCCTCTCTTGGGCGAAACAACACCAAGCTCTAGGGGGCTGGCCAAGGCTCTCCTCCAAGAGATCTTCCAATATTCGGAATCCCCGCGACGAGAGGAACGCGTAGGCGCGAAGAATTCTCCGAGATCTCAAGTTTCTCCCGAGCCCTAGACGTCAATCTTGGTTGTAAGTCCAATATATCAATGTAAGTACTGCTCACCTGCAGTAAGAGGCGGTTTTTCCGCAAGAATTTCCCTTAAAAGTTTAAAAGAGATATTTACCTTGTTTAAATTTTTGCATGTGATCTTAGTTATTGTATGCTTATGTATAAGTTTATTAATACCCTATATGAGTTAGGGTCTAAGAAAGTTATGAGAAAAGAAAAGAGAAGATAAAGATAAGAAAAGAAAAGGCCAAGGCCTTAAGAAATCCCCAAAAGTCAAGACTTAGGGATTTTAGCACGCAAGGTGCTCGAGAAAATGCCAAGGCATTTACAGATGAGAAAGAAAAGAAAGAAAAGCTATTTTATTTTCTAAGGCCAGTACCCGGCGTCCAAGGGCGTCGTTAAAGAAATCCAGGTGTCCAATTCCAAGGTCTTGGCCCTGGTAGACCAAGGTCTGCTCTATTAGGATTGGTGGCTCGCTACCCCAACCTTTTAGGGAACGCGCATGAGATGGTACTTACGTCTTCAGTGGATCCAAGTGATTATTATTTTCAAGTATATGCTTTAGCAAAGTTTCTAAAGTTTAAAGAGTTTTCAAAAAGTCAAAGAATAGCTAAAGTTTCAAGTTGAGCCAAGAAAAGTAAATTGAGATTTATTAATGCTTGAGTATGCATGTTTTGAGTTATACATGTTCTTAGTTTTCTTTCAAGCATATAAGTATCTCATATGATTTTCATATTGATCAAGAAGCATGTTTGCACATTTCGAGATTTTGTGAGCTAGATAGTACTTACTAAGCTTTTTGCTTACTAGTTGCATTTCCTCTTACTGCAGATAAAGGTAAAGGCAAGCAATTCTGAAGGAAGGCGACGAGGCGGTGCTGAGTAAAGTGTGTGTGGTGGCTGATTTTGGAGAGATCCTCGAGACGAGACAATTTAGTTATTTGAATTACAATGTTATAGTTTATTCAATTTCAAGTTCTTGCTTTATGGAGTTTAGCGAACATTTAAGCTTTGGATAGTTTTACATGCTCAATTTCTTAGAGTAAAGATTTCATGTCATTTCATTTAGCCTACATATCCTTATGATTGCATTGGATGAGTAAAAGTGTGAGTAGTTGGAAATATTGATACTTTGTTGGAGAAATAGATGTTTGTGCCAAGATAGTATTAATTCCCCTTTGAATCAAGTTTTTATTGCTTAAATATGTTTAGAAAAGTTGCATTCATGTTTCATAATGCTTTAGCAAGGTTATAGAACATGTATTTGGTGTTATGAATGCATAGGAGTCAAGATTGGTACAAACTCTATTGTTAAAGTTCATATAAACTCGAATAGCTCATTTTCTTCCGCAAAAGTCCTAATTTCAAGTTTATGGATTCATTTTGATTGGCTAAATTGTTTAGAAAACTGACATAGAGTATAGAAATGATGTCATGATTCTATATGGTTCGAAAGTATAGGTTTGGTGGAGTTTTGAAGCAAGTGCCGAAACATGAAAATTCAGATTTCAGGCCTATCAGTCGACTGATACAGTATCAGTCGACTGATACCCGAAAGTTGAGTTGGGTGAGGCAGGTTTCAATAAGTATCATTTTACGAGTTTTTGAGAAAGAAAGTGTGACATGGTATCATGCATGACTACTTAAGTTAGAATATCATTCTTAGATGAATTTAAAAGAAAAAAAAGATTTCCGCATTTCTATTAGTCGTGCATTAGAGTCGAGAAGTAGACAAAAGTAACGATCCGTCTAAGGCAGAGAAGGCGGGTCGCTACACATGTAGTCTGCTCCACCATGAAGCCTCAGGGGATTTCTGAAGAGGATATCAAGCTAAGGGCATTTCCATTTTCTCTGACTGGAGCAGCTAAGGATTGGTTCTATTATTTACCTACTGGACATGTTTCTAGTTGGATTTCCATGAAGAAGGCATTTCTAGAAAAGTACTTTCCAGCCTCCAGAACAGCAATTATCAGAAAGAGTATTTGTGGCATTCAGCAAGTAGTGGGAGAGACCCTATATGATTATTGGGAAAGATTCAACAAGTTATGCTCAAGTTGCCCACAGCACCAGATCAGTGAGCAGCTCCTTATTCAGTACTTCTATGAGGGTCTACTCCAGATGGATAGAATTATGATTGATGTTGCAACTAGAGGAGCCTTAGTGAACAAGACCCCAGATCAGGCTAGAGAGTTAATTTCAAACATGGCAGAAAATTCACAACAATTTGGAAGTAGAGCTCTTTCCACTAGAGGAGTGAATGAAGTCCAAATGGTTTCTAATGAACAAAAGGATATCAAGAATTCTTTGGTGGAGCTTACCTCGTTATTGAAGCAAATGACTTTGAATAATTTGAGCCAAAATCAAAATGTTCCAATAGCTTCACCGACAAATCAAATGATGAGGTTGTGTAGCATTTGCTCAAGCCAAGAACATAACTCGGATTTGTGTCCTAATCTTCAACAAGATGAATCACTAGTAGCTTTGACTAGAGGACAATTTCAAGCAAAGAACAATCCCTATTCATCTACTTACAATCTGGGTTGGAGGGATCATCCAAATTTGAAGTATGGAAACTTATTCTATCAACAAAGCCCTTCACAACAACCCCTACAACAACCTCAACCGAATTTTCAGCAAGGTAATCAACCTTTCCAACAATTTCAGCAACCCTTTCATCAAAATCAGCAACCTTTTCAAGGAAATTAGCAAGGTTTTCAAGGAAATCTGAATTTTCAGCAACCATTTCAACCCTTACAGCAAGGATATCAATCTTCACAGCAAGTATTTCAGCCATACAATCAAAATTTCCAGCCCTCAAGTCAACAATTTCAGCCCCAACAATTTCAGCCTTTCAACCAACAATTTAAATCCCAAAACCAGAATTTTCAGAGCTACAATTCTCAACAAGTTCAGCCAAGTTTCCAGCCCAATTACCAACAATTTCAGCAGCCAAATCAACCCTTTAATCAGCCCCAACAGCCCCATTTTCAAAGTTCATAGCAAGGTCAAAGTTTTCAGCAACCCAACTCTTCATTTCAAGGCCAACCAAAGACCCATGCTAATCAAGGAGGCTATGGAGGTTCTAGTGGGGTAAATGCACAACAACAAAGGCTAGAGGAGATGATGCAACAAATTCTCCAACAACAACAAATTTTGCAACAACAACAAGGTCAACAAAAAAATGATTCTACCTTACAAAACATTGAGAGACACATTGGACAATTGGCTAGTTGAATGAACCAAATGCAAGCCCAAGAATCAAGTCAATTGCCTTCTCAAGCTACTCCCAATCCAAAGGGAAATGTTAGTGCCATCACTTTGGGGAGTGGAAAAGTTACTTCAAGTTCAAATGTTCCAAAGGCTGATTTTTCTGAAAACCGAACAGCACCTAGTTTTTCAGCCTAAAACAGCCATGAAATGACTTCTAAATCAGTTGGTTGCATTCCTAGCTCAAGCCTAACTCCTTCCTTAATTGATCCTGTGATTTTGGTGGAAAATGAAGGAGAAATCAGTGAGGGAAGTGGACCGACAGCAGCTACTTCACCTGAAATTTCAGCTCAAAATTTATTTCCAAAGGTTTCGGCTCAAGTGGATGAATCAAGGGTTCCTTTACCTTTTCCACAACACAAGACTCAAGCCAAAAAGCAAGTAGAGGAGGAGAAGGCCAAGGAGTATAATGAGCTTGTGAAGTTATTCAGTAAGGTAGAGATTAATGTACCTTTGTTGACTATGATTAAACAAATTCCCAAGTATGCTAAATTTCTCAAAGATTTGTGTGTTCACAAGAAGAAACTGAAGGAGAATGAGTTGGTCAGCTTAGGGAAGAATGTCTCAGCACTTATCCATTCCATCCCTCAGAAATGTGAAGATCTAGGGATTTTTACTGTGTCTTGTGAGATTGGGAGGACTCTCTTTCATGATGCTATGTTGGACTTGAGAGCCTCTATTAATGTGATGCCTAGATCAGTCTTTCAGATGCTTGGTATTAGTCCTCTGCAGCCTATAGGAGTGGTGATTAAGTTAGCAGACAGGAGTCAGACCCACCCAGCTGGTATTATTAAAGATGTGTTAGTAAAGGTGAAGGAGCTGATTTTTCCTGCAGATTTCTACATCTTGGACATGGAGGGGGACTACCTAGCACATAGATTTCCACTCATTCTTGGGAGGTCATTCTTGAAGACTGCAAGGATAAAGATCGATGTTTATGCAGGCACACTTTCTATGGAAATAGGAGACACAGTAGTCCAATTCAGTATTTTTGACGTCATGAAGCACCCCAGAGAGGATCACTCTATTATGAGCATTGATATTCTAGATGAGTTGGTTGACACAGATTCATTGGCTGAGGGAGCTCCACTTGGTATTTCCAGAGGATATTTCAGTTTAGAGGAGGCTGAGGAGACATTTGCTATAGAGGAGACTGATTTGGAGAGTATTTTAGATTCACTTTCAGTTGGAGAGGATTTTATAGGTGTAGGGGATTGCACTGAGCCCCAGGGATCACCTACTTTGATTGATATTTCAGAGGACTCAGAGGATAGGTGTGAGAGTGTAGGGGATTGCACTGAGCCCCATGGATCACCCATACCTACTGAGCAAGCCCAGATTGAGCAAAAGTCATTGCCAGATCATTTGAAATATGCTTATCTAGGAGAGGAGCAGAATTTACCTGTCATCATTGCCCAGAACTTGGATTCAGAGCAAGAAGACAAGTTATTGCAAGTTCTAAGGTAGCACAAGAAAGCTATTGAGTGGACTTTAACTGATATACCTGGTATTAGCCCAGCTATTTGCATGCACAGGATATTTTTGGAGGAAAATGTCAAGCTAGTCAGGCAACCATAGAAGGCTAAATCCACTGATTTTGGATGTTGTAAAGAAAGAGGTGACTTGACTCTTACAGACAGGTATCATATACCCTATTTCTGACAGTAAGTGGGTTAGCCCTATCCATGTGGTGCCTAAGAAATCAGGAGTGACAGTGGTGGAAAATGAAAGCAATGAGTTAGTACCCACCAGAGTGAAGAATTCATGGAGAGTTTGTATTGACTACAGGAAGCTAAACCAAGTCACGAGGAAAGACCACTATCCCTTGTCTTTTATTGATCAGATGCTAGAGAGGTTGGCAGGGAAGTCTCATTACTGCTTTTTGGATAGGTATTCAGGATATTTTCAGATTTGCATAGACCCGGAGGATTAGGAGAAGACCACTTTCACTTGTCCTTTCGGTACTTTTGCTTATAGACGGATGTCATTCGGACTCTGCAATGCTCCAGGAACTTTCCAACGATGTATGGTAAGTATTTTTGATGAGTTAGTAGAACACTACATGGAGATTTTCATGGATGTTTTTTCTGTATTTGGCACATCATTTGATACTTGTTTAGATAATTTGTCTAGGGTTTTACATAGATGCATTGAAACTAATCTTGTTCTTAATTTTGAAAAATGTCATTTTATGGTAGAGCATGGTATTGTCTTAGGTCATATAGTCTCTAGGAAAGGCATTGAGGAAGATCCTGCTAAAATTAGTGTTATATCTTCTTTATCTTACCCCGTATGCGTACGGGATGTTCGAGCTTTTCTTGGCCATGCAGGATTCTATAGGGAGATTTATTAGAGACTTCAGTGAGATTGCTCGGCCCTTGACCAGACTTTTGTAAAAAGATATGGAATTTTGTTTTGATGAAAAATGCAAAGCATCTTTTCAGAGACTAAGGGAGGCACTTACTTCAGCTCCTATTATTAGACCCCCCTGATTGGAATTTACCTTTTGAACTAATATGTGATGCATCTAATTTTATTGTAGGAGTTGTACTTGCACAGAGGGTGGATGGAGCGTATCATGTTATCTACTATGCTTCTAAGACCCTAGATGTTGCACAAGCCAACTACACCACCACCGAAAAAGACCTTCTTGCTATTGTTTTTGCTTTAGACAGATTTAGATCATATTTGTTATGCTCACGCGTTATTATTTTTTCTGATCATGTAGCTCTGAAGTACCTTTTGAAGAAACCAGATGCAAAGCTCAGATTAATTAAATGGATGCTTCTACTCCAAGAGTTTGACTTGGAAATCCGAGATAGGAGTGGCAAAGAGAATTTGGTTGCAGATTATTTGAGCAGAATAGAGGGAGATGGACCCCCTACCACCATTGACGATGATTTTAGAGATGAGCACCTTCTAGTGATACATGGTGAGTCGCCCTAGTATGCAGATCTAGTTAATTTTTTAGTAGCTCATGTTTTTCCTACACAATTTACTAAGGCTCAGAAAGATAAACTCAAAAGTGATGCTAAATTCTATGTGTGGGATGATCCTTATTTGTGGAAGTTCTGTAATGATCAAATAATTAGAAGATGCATATCTGATCATGAGTTTTATTCAGTTCTTACATTTTGTCATTCATCAGCCTGTGGAGGACATTTTGGACCACAGAGGACAGCTAGGAAAGTTTTAGAGTGTGGTTTATATTGGCCTACCTTATTTCATGATGCATATTTGTTTTATAAGAACTGTGATAGATGTCAGAGAACTGGGAACATAGGAGCTAGAAATGAAATGCCCCAACAAACTATGCTTTTCTGTGAGATATTTGATGTTTGAGGAATAGATTTTATGGGACCTTTTCCTGCATCTTGTGGATACTTGTATATTTTACTTGCTGTTGATTATGTTTCTAAATGGGTGGAGGTCATTCCCTCCAGGACTGATTATTCTTGTGTTGTTGTTAGTTTTGTCAGGTCACATATTTTTTATAAGTTTGGAATTCCAAGGGCTATCATAAGTGATCAAGGATCTCATTTTTGCAACAAACACATGAAGGCTCTACTTAACAAGTATGGGGTTGTGCACAAAGTTTCTACTTCCTACCACCCCCAAACTAATAGACAAGCCGAAATTTCAAATAGAGAAATCAAAGCAATTTTGGAGAAGACCGTTGGGCCTAATAGGAAAGATTGGAGCAAGAGACTTGATGATGCACTATGGGCCTACCGGACGGCATATAAGACACTCATTGGAATGTCTCCCTACCGATTAGTATATGGAAAAGCTTGTCATCTTCCCGTGGAGATAGAGCATAAAGCTTATTGGGCGGTGAAAGCTTGCAATTTTGATGCTACTAAAGCGGGAGAAGAGAAGAAGCTACAACTACAAGAACTTGAGGAGATAAGACTAGAAGCATTTGAAAACTCAAGGATTTATAAGGAAAAGACTAAAATTTTTCATGACAAACATATAGTGAGGAAAGAGTTCCAAATTGACGACAAGGTTCTATTGTACAAGTCAAGGCTCAAATTGATTAAAGGTAAGTTGAGGTCTAGATGGGAATGTTCATTTCTTGTAACTAACATTTTCCCTTATGGTGTTGTTGAGATAAAGGATGAAGCTAATAGTTTTATTTGGAGAGTTAATGGTCACCGGCTCATGAAATACTTTGAAGAGGTAAAGGAGCTAGATGTGAATGGATTGGACATTAAAGATGCTATCTATCCAACTTAAAGGGGAGTTTTATTTTCCTTGCACTTTGATTTCATTGTATATATCATTTCTATGTTTTCTAGAAGTAAATCTTTCTTTTATAATGAGTTTTTGTAATAAATGCTTAGGTAGTGTAGGATGAATAAATAGTCATTGTAGATACCATTTTAGCTTTGTTAGCACTTTATTTCTTACATGGTTAGGAATAAATGTATCCCTTTAGGTTTTCTCTATATCATTTTAGAGTATCTCGAAAGCAAATTAAATTTGGTTGTTAAACTTAGGATTTGAGCCAATGGATGAAAATTCTTGGATGCTTGAGTACTACTTAGTTATGGACTCTAAATTGATGACTTGAGATGAATTTTTTTTACCTAGTGAGGACTTGGCCTTGTTTTTGAGATACACACATGTGATTGTACTCTAGAACTTGCTTAGGTTCTTTCAAAACCATATTTCTATGATTGGACCACATTTATAGAGGTGAATCACTTTGTTTCCTTTTCATATCGATTTTCATAATTTTCCTTGTTGATACATGCCTTATTCTTTTTCCTTCCCCTATATTTCTGTTTATACCCACATTCTCCATGGACTTGGTTGCTTTGGATTGTTTCTTCATGCTACTTTGCCCAAGATGGACAAATGTTTAAGTGTGGGGGAGGTGGCTAGTGTTTTGGAAATGTTTTGGTAAGAAATGATATATTTTGGAAGTGTATTTTTGGATGAGTTATTTTGCCAATCTGTTTTTATGGTGGTTAGTATCAAGGGTGAAATTCAAATGAAGGAAGGGTGCCAATTTGAATTGAGTTTTGTATCAAGAATGAGTTGCAAGAAGTGGCTAGGAAAGGTAACGATTGAAGCATCTACATTCATAAGTATTATTTGATATTTCAAGTTTTATGAAGCATTGTCTGAAGGGAAGTGAAGGCTTACTCTCACTGCAAAGTCTGCTGGAATCAGTGATGCATTGAAAGTAGAGAAGAAAAAAAGAAGAAGAAAAATTTCTATGCTCAAGGTTAAGTATTAAGTGGAAAAGAGTTGGAATAGAGATCAATTGAAGAATTGGAAGTAGTGTACCAAGAGTGAAGTTGAAAATACATCCATCAGCTCAGTTGCAAGAAAAAGGAAAGAAAAATGTGATCTGAAGAGCAAAAGAGAAAAAAAAGAAGAGAAAGTTAGGGAGTGAAATCATCTTTAAAAGTTCAAGCTGAGGATAGAAAATAAATGGAAAAGGTTTGAAAAACTGAGACTGAGGTGGAGATGAGGTAGTTCAGCTAGCACTGCAAAGAAGGAAAAAAACAGAAAAGAAAGACAAAAGAGGAAGCTGAAAAACAGAAGAGAAGAAAAAAAAAGAAGAAAAGAAAAGAAAAAGAAAAGGAAAGAATGAACATGAAGTGTCAGAAGATGATTAGATTTCTGAATTGGAAGAGAAAAACAAGAAGCTAGCCGAAGATGTTATTGATTGAGAAGAAGCAAAACCCTCGGCAAAAATCAGTTTCAGAATTCAGCTCATGTTTCAGCTACTGATCAAACCCTGATCGGTCACCAATCCGATCAGGGAGGGGTCTGATCAGTCACTCTGACCGATCAGAAGGAGCTCAGTCTGATCCAATGCAGTCCAGAACGATCAGAGCAGTGACTGATCGGTCTCCAGACCGATCAAATGAAGGCCAGAAAGATAAGGAAGGGTCTGATCGATCTCTTGACCGATCAAAAAGAGTCTGATCGATCCCTTGACCGATCAGTAGAGGCTGAATCAATGAATTCACTAATTTCAGAGAGTTATTGCCTGTACCCTACTCATTTCAGTTTCGATTTCACTAGAGGATACTATAAGAGGGGCAAAGAACATTAGGTCACATTCTTGAGCATCCAAGTCGTCCACTTCCTTAACTTTTCCATTTTCTAAACCTCTATTTCATTTCTACCATTTCATATTTCTTAACTTGTTTGAATAAGCTTTTGTAGGTGTGGATCCAAATCAAGAATGATGGTGGAGAGTAGAGCATAAGTAAGCTTATAGTAGTGCAAGAACCATGGTAGTGTGTGAGTGAGCTCCACTTTTACTGAAAATGTAGAATTTAGGAAGAGAGCCACTAAATATTCCCTTGAAAGGATTTGTGAGTTTAATTCATCTCAATGAGTCATGAAGGATAAAGTATGCTAAGTTGTTGATTTAAGGACAAGATACTAGTCCATTGAGCTTAGATTTTTGAGAATTGACAACCCTAGGTAATTTCCTTTCAATTGCTTCTAATGATGATTGAGAATAATCTAGGGGGGTACATGTTTGATTAGCTTGTGCGAGACGCCCAAGAGCAAGTATGGGGGAGTTGATAACTACCATTTTGTTAATCATTTTAGGCTCTCAAATCCATGTTTTGATCCACTTTCATATGCTTAATTTTGTATTTACATTAGGTTCCATGATATATGTCTAATTTAGCTTTTGAATTCAATTCTTTCTATATTCAAGGTATTTTGGCACTAAAATTTGAATCTAATTTTGTAGGCTTTGAAGGATCATGGACCTAGATTGGATTGGATCAAGTTGAGCCAAAATTGGACTAGGATCAAGACGATCAAGCATTGGATCAATATGAGCCGTCCAATCAAGGAACAAGTAGATCTGAGCCATCTGTGAACTTCTGATCAATCTGAGCTCAAGATAGGGCTAATCATGACCACAGATCAAGATCTGAAAGTTTGAACCAAATCAGAGTCCATATGACCGTCGGATCAAGCTTAAGGGGAGTTTCAACCATCCATTCAAGAGAAGGGAAGATCTGAGCCATCCGTCACAGATATGATTGATCCAAGCCAAGGAGAAGTAGATCAGAGCCATTGATGGAGATCTGAAAATTTTGGTTCAGATCTGAGAAGATCTGATCGTCGGATGAGACCGGAACAATCACAGTCGTTCAAATTCAAAAGGGATAATTTAAATCAAACTTCTCCGCGCTGAGCTCGGTGTCGCGATCCAGTTTTCCTGTTCATCTCTTTTCTTCGTCTCTGATCGCATGCGGCCACCTAGATTCAGTTGTTCTTCAGATTTCAAATCGTCGAGATCAGTTTTCGCGAGAAGTTTGCAATCAATTTCATCTCTGGAAGCTCAGGCGAGGGTTTCACCGAGAGCTCGCTTCATCCGATCGATCTCTGTTTGATCTCCATTCTTCATCAATCGGAGCAAGTTAGAGGGGTTCTCTGAGTTGTTCTGAGGGTCCCTGAGCTACCATTCACAATTCCAAATATTAAGGAGGAAGAGATCGGAGGAAGTTTCAGATCGCACGACCAAGCTAAGCAAATCGACCGCAAAAGTTGATTTTTGTTCGATTCCCGAGCTAGGGGGTTTTGAGCTCCATTCTTGTGTGACGGCAAGGAGCAAATCCTGGGTGAAGAACTTGAACTGGTGTCAAATACTTGTAGATTTAATTTCTGAACATTATTCCTTAGCATTCCAGTTAGTTTCAGTTGTATCAGTCCATTTTCAGTTACTGATCAGTCTGTTCGACCGATCCAGATAGCATCTAATCGGTCTGTCGACCGATCAGACTTGTACCTGATCGGTCTGTCGACCGATCAGGAAATTCTCTGCATAATTCAACCCTGTTTTTGTATTCAGCTTGTTTCAATTTCTCATTTCCGAAGTTAGATACAGATTTAGTGCTTTCTTGCATTTGATATTAGTCTTGTCTTTCAATCTCACAATTTCATATTGTTTTGCTCAATTTCCAAGTAGGTTAAGTTTAGAATTGCAATTTCCTAGTTTAAGTTTGCTTTAGTTAAGCCTATTTCATTTCAAACTATATTCTCATTCATATTTGCAAAACAAACCCCCCATTTCAATTTGAAAACCCAAAACATTTGACGACAAAAACTTCAAACTTGAATCAAACATCCAAAACTACTCCTTGGAAAAATACAACTTGAGGCCCCTATACTACATTTTAACTTTGTTAGTTAAAGGTTTTCAACTTATAAATATCTAAATTTGAGGCTCATCGTGACACTTGTATTGGGCACACATCAGCAGCTCGGTTCACTCTGATTGGGGATGCTCTATACAAACAAGACTTCTCTCAACCACTACTTAGATGCCTAGGAGAAGAAGATGCAGACTATGTATTAAGAAAGATACATTTAGGGTCTTGCGGAAGCCACTCAGGAGGCCGATCTATGGCTCGGAAGGTTTTGCTGGCTGGGTATTTTTGGCCAACACTTCAGAAGGATGCTCAGCAGCTGGTCGCTTCTTTCCTTTCCTGTCAGAAACACCAGAACTTGTCTCATCGGCCTATTGAAGCTCTGAGGGTGTCCATTGTATCATGCCCTTTCGATCTGTGGGGTATGGATATAGTGGGGTCTTTCCCTTTAGTTGACGCTCAGAAGAAATTTCTGCTGGTTGTCGTGGACTATTTTTCAAAGTGGATTGAAGCGAAGATGCTGGCTCGGATCACCGAGCAGGCTGTCATCAAATTTTTGTAGCAAAATATCCTGTGTCGGTATGGGATACCACACAAGTTGGTCTCGGATAATGGTTGGCAGTTCCAGAGTCGGCATATACAGGAATAGTGTGAGGCCTATGGAATCAAGCAAGCATTCACTTCGGTGGCTTACCCCCAGAGCAACGAGCACGCAGAGGTGGCCAACCGAGAGATCTTGAAAGCCCTCAGTGTTGGTGCAGGAAGCACCATATCGAACCTTGTTTTGATATTGGCAAAGGGTTCAAAATTAAGTATTATTTGTGATCTAATGTTGTTACTCAAGTGTGCAGGAAAAGTCCTAGCGAAGGGCTGCTAGGCACCTGGCGAAGGGCTGCCAGGAAACAAAGTCCTAGCGAAGGGCTGCTAGCGAAGGGCTGCTAGGCACTGGCGAAGGGCTGCCAGGAAACAAAGTCCTAGCGAAGGGCTGCTAGGCACCTGGCGAAGGACTACCAGAAAATAAAGTCCTAGCGAAGGGATGCTAGGTACCTGGCGAAGGGCTGCCAGGAAACAAAGCCCTAGCGAAGGACTGCTAGGCGCCAGGCGAAGGACAGCTTGGGACTGAAGCCCTAGTGAAGGAATACTAGGCACTGGCGAAGGAATGTCAGGGTACAAAGCCCTAGCGAAGGAAAGCTAGGCACTGGCGAAGGGATGCCAGGGTACAAAGCCCTAGCGAAGGACTGCTAGGCATCGGGCGAAGGACAGCTCGGTATCTAAGACCTGGCAAAGGACCGCTAGGCAAAAGTCCAACCAAAGGAGCGGTTGGCATCAGGTACATTCTCCCGAGAGGAGTAGGTGAGGACGCGTTCCCCGTCGAGGGAACAGTAGGCGTCGGTTCGACCTAGGGTTCCATTTTGGAGGCCCAAAGTCAGAACCAAGACAGCTAAGGCTATATAAACTAATACTTCATTGTTTTATTATGTTTTGGACTAACCCTGGATGCAGGACCGAAGGAACGTGTGTCTGCAGCTCAGAGAGCCTCAAAGGAACAAGGCAACCGCTGACCAGGGCGCCCGGAGTGTCCCGGGCGCCCCCAAGGTAAACACAAAACACAAGAAAACAAAGCAAGCTTCGACAGCTCAACTCCCGGGCGCCCCCGTGCTCCCGAGCGCCCCCGCTGCTCCCGGGCGCCCCCAGCGCTCCGGGTGGCCCCAATAGCAAGTCATCGAAGCTCAAGCCAGCGAAGCCAAGGGATAAAGTTTAACCCGGTCAATCCGGGCGCCCCCAGCGCTCCGGGCACCCCGGTCAAAGCTGATCCCGAAGTTAAAGGGATCAGAAGCTGACCGAGACCGAGGCGGATCGAGTGACACGTGGGGGGCGCCCCCGACGTTCCGAGCGCCCCCAGGCCCTATATAAAGGGCCCTCGACCCCAGGATTCAAGTAACACTTTCAATCAACGCTTCTACGCTCTTCTGCTCTCGCGCCTCGCTCTGGAAACCTCCCAACTCGAGCCGACGACGTCCCGCTGCTCCGAAAAAGACCACCTACATCGGACGTCAGTAAAAGAAGAGTTTTCTTTTTATTTGTTAAGTTTACTGTGCTATATTTGTAACTCAAAACTGTAAACTGTCTTTTGCGCCTCATATAGAATTGTCTAAAGTAAACGATCAACGATCGTGGGCCTTGGAGTAGGAGTCGACCTAGGCTCCGAACCAAGTAAAAATAACTGTGTCTGCGTATTTTGTTTTTATCTTCCGCTATGCAATTTCTCTTATTTTAAATCCGAACGCTTTCTGATATTCACCCCCCCTCTATCGGTTCTCTCGATCCAACAAGTGGTATCAGAGCGGGGAAGCTCAAATTTGGTGCAACCACCAATTTGAGAGTTTTTCGGATTTACGAATTTTTTTTATTTTATTTCTTCCCTTTTTTGTTAATCAACACCACTCGATTAGTTTCGCCTTTTTCAATTTTGAATTCTTATTTTTTCACCATAAGTCAGAATTTATAAAACGAATAATTTTTGAAAATTTGTCATAAACTTTTTTTTATTATTATTTTAATATTTTTCTCGAAATTCGTGCTACTTTAATTCGAGCAAAATTCTTTTTCCCAAACATTAAATTCTTACTTTTTCAATATTAATCAGAATTGACAAAATCTACATTTTCAAAAATTTATCATAAATTATTTTTATTAATTTATTATTATTCTGCCTCAAAATTCGTGCAATTTTTTGGCTACTATTTCCTTCTCCCGCACTACTAATCCAAGACCAAATCTTGGTACATTTCTATTTTTTTCTTTTTGTGTGCAAGATCTATCATTTTAAATGGCCAATCAAGAATGGAACAGTGTCCGTCCACCACTTTTCTCCGGCGAAAACTTCAACTTTTGGAGAAGTCAAATGGAGTCCCTTCTGAAGGCCCACATGGACATATGGCGGATCATCCAAACGGGATTCTCTTTTCCCGTAGAAGACGAGTTATCAATCGAGTGGGATAAACTGGATGAACGAACCCTCAACCAAATAGAGACCGATGCAAGGGCAACTGCAATCCTACAATGTGGTCTAACCAAGGAGCAACTCGAACTAGTAGGTCCATGCAGATGTGCTAGAGAAATCTGGGAAAAATTGATTAATCTTCATCAAGAGATCTCAGATGAAGAAGAAGATCAGGTAAGTTATCTTGGCCTTTCAGTCCAAGCACAAACAGCCGAGTCAGAGTCTGAACCCGAATCCAAAGTTGAACCAGAATCAGACGACGAATTGACTGAGACGGTAACCGATTTCGAATTCTTTTCAAAATTAGAATTAAATAATCAAATAGATACTGTAATGGTCGAGGAAGGTGTAAATTTTATTGCAGGGAAAACTCGAAGAGAACTACAAAAGAGGCCTCAACCAATACTTGACTCCAACTCAGACCCAGAATCTGACGAAGAAGACAATGGAGGAGATCGAACCAAACTGATTCGATCAGCTTGTGATCACTACAAGATGCTAAAGACACAAAAAGGAAAGACGACAAATATCAAGGGGGAGATTCCCAACCGGGAATCAAAAGGTAAATTTACAGTTTTTGAAAATCCAATATTTATCTTGAATAATGTGATCAATTTGTATAAATTAGTTAAGGTTAACATATTAGAAAACTTAATTCACAACCATGCTGATTTTAAAAACCCAGAGTTTTATTTCGATTATGATGTAACTTAGATCATTATTTTCTTGTTTTCCTTAATTGTATGTTGCTTTTTAGTTATTTATTTTTGCTTAGAATTAGGACCGGTTAGATAAGGACTAAAACAGTTTAACTGAAATTTGAACAACATAGTATTAGGTGGAGGTGAGATGATAGTACGTTAGGGAAGCCATTCTGGCGGAACTAGCCGAAACTACCGATCCAAGACCCAAACTAGTTAGACCAGAATTTATCAAAAAGTAATGTTGAAGATGAAATTTCACTAAAAGGCTTTGTCTAGGAAAGGGTTGATGATCCAATAAGGCTACGGCCAAAGAAGGTCTAGTGCCTCGCCAAGACCTGAAAGCCAATTTTTGAAATTCAAATTCAAGTTACTTCTTGTCAAATTCAAATCTAACACAAATTTCAATTGATCTTAGACCCAACTACTTTTTCAAAATAAAGTTAAAATTCATTAAAATAGTTTTCAAAGTTAATTCAATTTTTCAAAATTAATCATGATTTTTCAAAATAAAATCCTTACTTCTATTTAAATTTGTCTCACTAAACCCATAAGGTTAACATGCTTGATCACGTAGAACTGGGTGAGATATCTAGGACCTAAAAGCATAATTCACTATCCTTTTAATAAAAAAAAATATGTTTTCAAAAGTAATTCAAAATTATCTCTATTTTTCAAATTAATTCAGTTTATGGTACCCTACTCTTTCAATTCTAACGTTTTTTTTAATTATGAAATTTCATGTTAAATATCTCAATAGACTCGTTTTAAATATAATCTAGGGCTTGTTTGATTTAGTTATTGATTGGTCAAACATTGTCAACTAAGTCAGACTTGGTCAAAACAGTCAACCCTAGTCAACATAGTCAAACCTGCTCAACACTGAAACCCCTTAAGGAACTTAGATAAAAGTCAGACTGTGTCGGATACAGGGGGAGTTTCTTTTAATACTTTTCGAAAAATTTAAATTTTTTTAAAAACCTTATGCTCTAAATCTTATTATCATCTCGATAAGATTTTCAAAATTTGATTCAAAAACCTTTGTATACTACTATCTGTTTGAAAAAAAAAATTATCATCATTTCAAAATATTTTTCGAAAACTGTGTTATCATTTCAAGTTATGTTTTCAAAAATGAATCTTCTTGAAAATTACCATACTCTTATTCAAAACTATTCTCTTGATTCTGATAAACCCTAAAGATACAAAGAAGGTCTACTTAATGATCTACAAGGACTCCGAGGATGTGTCAAATTTAGGGGGAGTCTAAACCAAAAGAAATTATTTCTAACAAGTATTTTCTTTGGCAATTATTTTTTTATTCTTTTGATCAGAACTGAACCCTAAGAACTCAGAGGAAAACCTTGTAATCAACAAGATTCCCAGGACTGAGTCAAGTTTAGAGGGAGGTCAAAAGAATTATTTAATAACATGTTTTCATGAACTATATCTTCAAAATCCTTGCTGAAAATATAAGTCTTTCAAAAAAAATATTATTATTGTGGCTTATGAAACTGTTTTTTGAAATAATATTTACTTGGGTTGGAGAATTTCCAGGACACTTAGGAAAATGTCTTTGTAGTCAACAAGGTTTCCTAGGATTGTGTCAGACTGGAAAGAAACCTAATCAAGTAAAAGATTATATTTTCAAAGTCTAATACGTTTCAAAAATATTATATTTTAATACGTTTCAAAAATTACTTATATGTTTCAATGTCTAATACTTTTCAAAAATTACTTATATTTTTCAAAGTCTATTATGTTTAAAGGTACTTATATGCATACTCTTCAAAAGTACTTATATTTTTCAAAAATTACATGATAATGTGTTCAAAAGTACTAATACTTTTCTAAGGTAATAGTGTTCTAAGTATGTGAATTTTCTAAAGACTTGACTACAAATACAAAATCTTTTTCCAAAATTGCTCAATATCTTTCAAAGCGAAGTTTTTTTTTGGTGCAATTTAAGTTGTGTGCTTTCAGAATTATACTAAGTATTTTTATATTTTCAAAGCTCATAAGCTCTGATACACACATTTTTTTCTTAAATCTTCTTTCAAAAAGTTCCTTATTAATATATGTCCAAGAGAGAGAAAATTTTAAATTTTATTTTGTTTTCACTAAGTATTTTTAAGTGCCTTAAAATTGATCTAAGCATCTTCAAAGTACTTTCAAAACCTCTAAAGCACTAAGTACATTTATTTTGAAAATATTCCTAAGTAAAATCTTTCTTAGTAAACAAAGTTTGTCTGAGCAAAAACCTTTGAAATTTTTGACAAATGTTTCTAAGCAAAGTTTTCTTAGTAAACAAATCTATGTTTCAGCAAAAACTTGTCTATTTAAAGATTTTTCCAAGTAAAAATGGTTTTTAATGCACAAAATATGTTCCAAGGAAATTTCTCTATGAGTGCAAATGTTGAACCTTTTTAAAGGAAAACTTGTTTCCAAAATATTAGCTAAGTAAGTTACTGTTAAGTTTTTCTTGAAAACTATGTTGCAAGTTTTTGCAAGCTTTTTCTAAAATATAAGGAGAAGAGTTGTCACATTAAGGGGGAGCTTCATGTATTGTCAAAACATCTATTACTTTGAACATCATTTTTTTAAAAATTATGAAATCCATTACTTAAAGTTTTTTGAAAACTATGTTTTTTTTAAAACTCCTTTACTTAAATTTATTTTGGTAAAATTCTAAACTCCCTATTAGATACCTTGTCCACCCATGTTTGTTTTTGATATATGTCAAAGGGGGAGGAAAGGTCAAAGTTAAGTTAAGTGTTTTATAACACAATTATTCAGGAGAAGTATGAGAAAAACACAATTATTCAGGGGGAGTATGAGAAAATTTTTTCTCACATTATTCAGGGTTAGACTGTTCAGAATTGCTATATTTCATTGCTCCTAACTTTCATTTCTGAACTGCTATAAGTTTTTACTTAACTTTGAATTGTGTTGCCATAAATCAAAAAGGAGGAGATTGTTGGTGCAGGAAGCACCATATCGAACCTTGTTTTGATATTGGCAAAGGGTTCAAAGTTAAGTATTATTTGTGATCTAATGTTGTTACTCAAGTGTACAGGAAAAGTCCTAGCGAAGGGCTGCTAGGCACCTGGCGAAGGGCTGCCAGGAAACAAAGTCCTAGCGAAGGGCTGCTAGGCACCTGGCGAAGGACTGCCAGAAAACAAAGTCCTAGCGAAGGGCTGCTAGGCACCTGGCGAAGGACTGCCAGGAAACAAAGCCCTAGCGAAGGACTGCTAGGCGCCAGGCGAAGGACAGCTTGGGACTGAAGCCCTAGTGAAGGAATACTAGGCACTGGCGAAGGAATGCCAGGGTACAAAGCCCTAGCGAAGGACAGCTAGGCACTGGCGAAGGGTGTTGGGGACAAGATGGCTAGAGAGGGGGGGTGAATATAGCCAATCACAATTTCTTGCTCTTTGATACTTCTGTGTGATCAGGTTAGTAGCAGCGGAAACAAAAACGCAGAAGCAGAAATAAAGAACAGCAAGCAAAACACAAAGGGAAAGCAAACCGACGCTAACACCTCGATATACAAGGTTCGGGGATAACTTGCCCCTACTCCTTGGCGTGCCCGTGAGGTGGGCGATCCCTTGATCGTCGGCAGATCAAGCCCCGGTGAACCCGGATAAGATAGAGCCTCCTTCTCGGTGAAGAAACCTCTCCACAGATCTCACGGATGATAGAACTTGAGTACAGGAGATCACACAAGAAGGAACACTCACAAAGCTCTCACAGGAATGCAACAAGATCGCTTAAGCACAAAGCAACAGAGAGCACGAACACAGCCCAGCCAAACTTCCCAAGTTTCTGTCTTGTTCGCCTCTAATCCTCTGCATCCAGCTTCGTCACTTAAGCTCTGCTCACCATCACAAGCTTCATCAGCATCCACTGAGCCAGCCTGAACCCACTGACCTCCCTGAGCACTCAGTCCACTGAAGACCTCCTCTCCAGCTGAGCCTCCGTCAGTCGCCAGCTGCGTCAGTTGCCCGTTGAAACCTGAGAATGAGAAACAGCCAAACCTGCTCAACGGAAAGCCTCCCATTGACCCTCCTTGAGTGTTTGAATCACCTGCTATCACCTGCACACTCCAACAGAGGCTTAGCAATGCATATCAAAACATATCAGCAGTGTATCAGAGAATCGACAGTGAAAACAGACTTCTGACAGCATATTTGAATTAAAGTTATGCGCCTGATCGGTCACCAGACCGATCAGGAAGGACCCTGATCGGTCACCAGACCAATCCAGAAGTCTTCTGCACACTCCTGATTGGTCCCCAGACCAATCAGGCTCCTGCCTGATCGGTCACCAGACCAATCAGGCTCCAGCCTGATCGGTCACCAGACCAATCAGGCTGCTTCCAGACCGATCAGGAGTCATCCTGATCGGTGATAGTGAGAACCTTGCGACAAATGATCGTTCACTAGACCGATCTGAGCAGTATCCCTGATCGGTCACCAGGCCGATCAGGAGCAGATCAGCAGGGGAACTCAACTCACTGTTCGCTCCCTGATCGGTCAGTGAGTGAAACACACACTCCCTGATCGGTCACCAGACCGATCAGACATCGCTGGATCGGTCACCAGACCGATCCACGAAGGAGCAGTGTGCCAACTCCCTGATCGGTCACCAGACCGATCCAGGGATGCAGACCTAGCCTTCCAAGCTAGGATTTCATTCACCTTAGCCCTCAAAGCTAAGGATTTTTCAATCTAACTCTCCAAGTTGAGAATTTGCACCTAACCCTCCAAGTTAGGACTTTTCACCTAGCCCTCCAAGCTAGGACTTTTCACCTAGCCCTCCAAGCTAGGACTTTTCACCCAACCCCTCCGAGTTAGACCTTCATCCAACCTAGCCCTCCAACCTAGGCACCTGACCCTCCAAGCCAGGACTTTTTCACCTAACTCTCCAAGATGGGACTTTTCACCTAACCCTCCAAGTTAGGACTTTTCACCTAGCCCTCCAAGCTAGGACTTTTCACCTAGCCCTCCAAGCTAGGACTTTTCACCCACCTCTTCCGAATTAGGACTTTTCAACACCTGGCTTCACTCACCAGGACCCGGCTTCACTCATCGGGATTTCCAACACTTGGCTTCACTCACCAGGACCCGGCTTCACTCACCGGGATTTTCAACACCTGGCTTCACTCACCAGGACCCGGCTTCACTCACCGGGATTTCCATCTCCTGGCTTCACTCACCAGGACCCGGCTTCACTCACCGGGATTTCAACCTAGCTTCACAAGCTAGGACCTGGCTTCACTCACCAGGGTTTCATGACCAGTCCCCGACCAGGACTTTAACCCAAATTTGCTCAACCAAACTTAAATCATTGTCAAACACCAAAACAACAACCGGGCCAGACTGCATCAACAATCTCCCCCTTTTTGTTGTTTGACAACCTGATTTAAGTTTAGGTATCAATCAATTGAAGTCCGTTCAATTCTCATAAGGGAATCATGATCTTCCCCCTATAATAACCATAAACTTAATCAGTCATTCTCTCCCCCTTTGTCAAACATCGAAAAGGGTATGGTTATTAAGTTTGAACACAACTCCCCCTCAATCAAGGGTCTCCCCAAAATAATCAAAGGGTAGTTTTGAATTGCACATGAAAACATATACAAAATAATATCATGGTCAAACATGTATATGTTTCATATGACAAGTAAGTCAAAAGATGATTTTGGAATTGCATATGAGAGGCATATACCATAAATGTATCATGGCAACAATGTATATGCATCATATGACAACATTTATCGCAGTTCCATCAGACTGATGATCGATATAGAAAAATTTCTGATTTATCTATGAACGATCAATTTTCAGAAAAATTTCTGTAATTCTGATTCGTTCAAGATCGGACTGCATTAACACTTGGACTTCCATGTGAAGACATATACAGAAGTATATCATGGTCAAATACGTATATGCTTCATAGGACGAGTAAGGAATGCAACTGTATCTGAAACATAGTCCTGATTGATCTCCGTGACCAACCAGGTCTGTTGATTATGTGATACAGAAGGATATCTGATTAGTCTGGGGAGCGATCAGATTTCAGAAAAATTTCGGAAACTCTGATACGTTCCTGATCAGACTGCATTAACAATTTGCATCCCATAATAGGAGAGAGGACTCTATTGATATTCGTCATTTCAGAAAAATTTCTGAAACACGACATTAAGAACAAGAGTCATGACTCAACAAACCCTTTATTATGAATTTGAACATTCCAACATAGGTTTGTATCAAATCACTATTAAGTACCAGGTTTGTATCACTTGAATAATTTTGTACTCCCTTAGTACCAGGTTTGTACTAATGGGTGATCAAATATGTTTCAATTGTAAACGGATTGTATCAGATTTGTGTGTGGTAGTATGGTCAGGTAATCTGATACAACTCGATGCAAAGTGATTGGTCTGGAAAGTTTTTGGATCAAATTGGAACAATCTGGGAGTTCCTTGATCAGAGTTGATCTGATCGGTCATAGGACCGATCAGGGTGATCCCTGATCGGTCGCCAGACCAATCAGGGTGAGTCCTGATCGGTCGGTGGACCGATCAGGTCTGATACAGACGACAGTTCAGAAACTCTGAAAGTTCAGAAACTCTGAAACACTTCTAAACTCTAATTCAATCAGTTTTAACTCCTAACAGTGTTCCATTAAACAACATTCATGTTTCTCTACCCAAAGGAAACAACATGATTTGCATCTCCTTAATTATCATGTATATTATCAAATCATGCAACATCTCCAATATATCTTGAGAGTAAAACTTATCAATACAAAGTTCAAAGCATGATTCCAGAAAACATGATAAGTTTGAAAGTGATCAACATATGATTAAATTTCAAAAGATGCCTATATAACATTAGTATCAAAGTATGATCAGATTTCATGATACAAACAAAAGTATGATAACCCTTTCAAAAACATGCTTGTATCAAACTTCCAAGGTTTACATATAACCATTTGAACATAAAATTTATAATCATGAATAGCATGGAAAAACAGGGTTGTATCTCCAAAATAATAAGAAAAGATTAAGCCTAAGCTTTAAACTCATGTTCTTTGTCTAATCATGTATTGTGAGATTTTCATAGTGATTTTCACAAACCATGTGTTCTTCATGTTGGCATAATACATACAAGAAAATCATGGCATACTTGATCATGGAAGAACTTAAACACTAAAGTAGATTATACCATGACTAAGTACTTTAACACATGAATACCATAAAAATCACTAGCCAAGGGATTATATTGTCATAAGATCTAAAACAATGAAGCTCAAGGCATTTAACTCAATTTTCCATAACCAACCATGTGAATGACAATTCTTTTCCTTGGTCATGGGTTTGGAGCACCAAATATCAACCTCCCATGTTGATAGATTGTCCCCCTCAAATAATGCTTATACAATTCAAAATATGGAGGTTTTAGGTACCCAAATTTTGGGACCTAAGGCATCTACAATGAAAGACTTTGGCACCCATGCCTTAGTCTTTTTCTTTCTAACCTTTTGAACCCTAGAGTCATTTGATGATCTAAATTAGGTTCTTGACATTAATGATACAAAGGTTGGTTCTTTAGGTCGGTAACCTATCCCGGCCTTATTGTAAACCGCCCTTTGGGAATTGAGTATCATGTCTAAGGTTTTGGAGCTAAATGAGAATTTCTCAAGAACATTCTTGAGATTTTCAACTTTGCTCTTTAAGTCCTTATTGTCATTCTTAAGGGTCTTAACATGCAAGTCATCAATTACCTCATTCTTAGAAGTTTTTAAATATTCTACTTCCAATTTCAATGACTTAACCTTGGCCTTAGACTTCTTAAGCAACTTAGTTAGACACGCTATAACTCTATAGCACTTATCAATCTCGGGAGAGATTACCTCTTCATCATCCGAAGATGATGAAGGCGCGGTTGAGGAGTCACTTGATTCATCACTGCTCTCATTGGATGATTCTTCTAAGGCTACGAGAGCCACATGACAGTGGTTCTTTTCCTCCTCCTTCTCCTTCTTCTTCTTCCTGTCACATGCCACTAAAGCAATCCCTTTCTCTTTGTGACTTTGGTTAGAGATCTCATGTAATTCCATCTCACAAAAGAAATCCTCTAACTTAACAACAGATAAGTCCTTGGAAACCTTGTAAGCATCCACCATGGATGACCACAAGGCATTCCTAGGAAATGAGTTAAGGACATACCTCACTAGGTCTCGGTTTTCTACCTCTTCACCAATGGAGTGGAGACCATTCAATACATCTTTGAATCGACAATGAAGCATACTTACAGTTTCATTTTCTCCCATTTTCAAGTTCTGGAGTTGGCTGTGAAGAAGATCCTTCTTGGCAGTCCGGGTGTCTTGAGTTCCTTCATGGAGCTCAAGAAGTTTATTCCATAGATCTTTGGCAGAGGTGAAGGGGCCAACCTTGATTAGCTGTTCTTTGGTCATCCCACATTGCAAGGTCACGACAGCTTTGGCATTTGCTGCCCCCTTCCGGATTTGCTCAGGCGACCACTTGGAAAACTCAAGCTCCTTTCCTTCATTATCCTTTGGAAGGGAAAACCCCTCCTTGACAGCGAACCACAAGCTCATGTTTGTCTTCAAGTAAAACTCCATTCTTGACTTCCAATATGAAAAATCAGTGTCGTCGAGGAATGGAGGTCGGTTTGTGCTCATTCCTTCTCTTCCAGCCATCTTATTGTAAGCTCTCGGATGTTAAGCCGTGAACAGAGCCCCAAGCTCTGATACCACTTGTTGGGGACGAGATGGCTAGAGAGGGGGGGTGAATATAGCCAATCACAATTTCTTGCTCTTTGATACTTCTGTGTGATCAGGTTAGTAGCAGCAGAAACAAAAACGCAGAAGCAGAAATAAAGAACAGCAAGCAAAACACAAAGGGAAAGCAAACCGATGCTAACACCTCGATATACAAGGTTCGGGGATAACTTGCCCCTACTCCTTGGCGTGCCCGTGAGGTGGGCGATCCCTTGATCGTCGGCAGATCAAGCCCCGGTGAACCCGGATAAGATAGAGCCTCCTTCTGGGTGGAGAAACCTCTCCACAGATCTCACGGATGATAGAACTTGAGTACAGGAGATCACACAAGAAGGAACACTCACAAAGCTCTCACAGGAATGCAACAAGATCGCTTAAGCACAAAGCAACAGAGAGCACGAACACAGCCCAGCCAAACTTCCCAAGTTTCTGTCTTGTTCGCCTCTACTCATCTGCTTCCAGCTTCGTCACTTAAGCTCTGCTCACCATCACAAGCTTCATCAGCATCCACTGAGCCAGCCTGAACCCACAGACCTCCCTGAGTACTCAGTCCATTGAAGACCTCCTCTCCAGCTGAGCCTCCGTCAGTCGCCAGCTGCGTCAGTTGCCCGTTGAAACCTGAGAATGAGAAACAGCCAAACCTGCTCAACGGAAAGCCTCCCATTGACCCTCCTTGAGTGTTTGAATCACCTGCTATCACCTGCACACTCCAACAGAGGCTTAGCAATGCATATCAAAACATATCAGCAGTGTATCAGAGAATCGGCAGTGAAAACAGACTTCTGACAGCATATTTGAATTAAAGTTCTGCGCCTGATCGGTCACCAGACCGATCAGGAAGGACCCTGATCGATCACCAGACCGATCCAGAAGTCTTCTGCACACTCCTGATTGGTCCCCAGACCAATCAGGCTCCTGCCTGATCGGTCACCAGACCAATCAGGCTGCTTCCAGACCGATCAGGAGTCATCCTGATCGGTGATAGTGAGAACCTTGCGACAAATGATCGTTCACTAGACCGATCTGAGCAGTATCCCTGATCGGTCACCAGACCGATCAGGAGTAGATCAGCAGGGGAACTCAACTCACTGTTCGCTCCCTGATCGGTCACCAGACCGATCAGGAGCTGTGCAGTGAGTGAAACACACACTCCCTGATCGGTCACCAGACCGATCAGACATCGCTGGATCGGTCACCAGACCGATCCATGAAGGAGCAGCGTGCCAACTCCCTGATCGGTCACCAGACCGATCCAGGGATGCAGACCTAGCCTTCCAAGCTAGGATTTCATTCACCTTAGCCCTCCAAGCTAAGGATTTTTCAATCTAACTCTCCAAGTTGGGAATTTGCACCTAACCCTCCAAGTTAGGACTTTTCACCTAGCCCTCCAAGCTAAGACTTTTCACCTAGCCCTCCAAGCTAGGACTTTTCACCCAACCCCTCCGAGTTAGACCTTCATCCAACCTAGCCCTCCAAGCTAGGCACCTGACCCTCCAAGCTAGGACTTTTTCACCTAACTCTCTAAGATGGGACTTTTCACCTAACCCTCCAAGTTAGGACTTTTCACCTAGCCCTCCAAGCTAGGACTTTTCACCTAGCCCTCCAAGCTAGGACTTTTCACCCCACCTCTTTCCGGAATTTAGGACCTTTTTTTCAACACCTGGCTTCACTCACCAGGACCCGGCTTCACTCACCGGGATTTCCAACACCTGGCTTCACTCA